>JACBKR010000647.1:0-73833 GCA_014218235.1 Colocasia esculenta
TCGTCCTCTTCCTCGGTACCCATTTCCCTCTCTCTCCGTCTCTTGCATGCACAGAGTGAGAGAGAAAAAAGCTGTTTCTGTAGATCTGGGAGCATTGAGCTCGCTTCAGAGGTGCTCAACGCGACCAGGTAAAGAGAATTCAAATGTGCATATGCTTGTGGCCATCTCCTCCTCGAACCTGCAAAAAAAGGCCCATGGAAAGAGGACATGTCGTCCGTACGCCCATCTGACACTGTCGGCTCATACTTTATCTTTTTTTTTATGAACTCTTTAATTTGGTCTATAATTCCTAGTAGTACTTAGTTCAGCTTCTTCTTTCTTTAACCCAGTTCCCCCACCAGGGGGAGGGGGGGGGGACAGATATATAATATATATATTTTTTGAAAAGTGGGGAGGAACAGATGTTATGCAGTGGATGGAAGACGATTTCAAACAAATCCAGTTTGTAGATGGTATCCTTTTTTTGGCAATAGAAAGCCAGAGGTTTGGCATTATACCCATTTAAAAAAGAGTGGGGCTTTCTTAGGAGACTGGATATACCTATTTCATTCTAACTAGGGATGTCACTGTTTGGCTCTCACATCTATGTTACCTCATGCAAGAGCTAGTGCTAATTCCTTCCTTGGACCCTCACAAGCATAGGCACAACCGGTCATGGTGGCCCTTTTACATCTCCTGAATAGTGAAATCCATGGTTTGCCGGATCGGATCGAATCGGTCCGATTCGGATCGAATCAGGAGAAACCCGATTCGCTCGATTCCCATCGAATCGGACCGATTCCCATCGAATCGGTCCGATTCCCATGCGAATCGAGGCGGATCAGAAAAATCCGATTCGCCCCGATTCTCCGATGCGGCGAATCTTGGTGAAATCCAACAAACAGATAGAGACATCAACTCAGCAAGCAGGCTTTCTGTTCTGGTGAAGAAATATTTCACTGAACTTGGAACTTTCGGTATATATATATATTATATATTTTTTGAAAAGTGGGAGGCACAGATGTTATGCAGTGGATGGAAGACGATTCAAACAATCCAGTTTGTAGATGGTATCCTTTTTTTGGCAATAGAAAGCCAGAGGTTGGCATTATAACCCATTAAAAAAGAGTGGGGCTTCTTAGGAGACTGGATATACCTATTTCATTCTAACTAGGGATGTCACTGTTTGGCTCTCACATCTATGTTACCTCATGCAAGAGCTAGTGCTAATTCCTTCCTTGGACCCTCACCAGAGCCTAGGCACAACCGGTCATGGTGGCCCTTTTACATCTCCTGAATAGTGAAATCCATGTTTGCCGGATCGGATCGAATCGGTCCGATTCGGATCGAATCAGGAGAAACCCGATTCGCTCGATTCCCATCGAATCGGACCGATTCCCATGGCGAATCGTTCCCGATTCCCATGCGAATCGAGGCGGATCAGAAAAATCCGATTCGCCCCGATTCTCCGATGCGGCGAATCTTGGTGAAATCCAACAAACAGATAGAGACATCAACTCAGCAAGCAGGCTTTCTGTTCTGGTGAAGAAATATTTCACTGAACTTGGAACTTTCGGTATATATATATATATATATATATATCCATATATAGGATGAGGATTAATTTCCAGGATCCTTTCCTTTTTTTCTAATGTGGTATACATGTTATCTTCATGCCCAGGGGAGATTGTGCTTACCTTCAACTCCGCCCAGTTCTTAGTTCTTACCCTAATCATTCACATAATAAGATAACACTTGCATGGCTGTTGATGCTAGGTACCTCTATCAGGGCATTCTTCAAAGGCATGGAGACCTGGAAAAAGGAGACTATAATGAAAAAGGCAAGACCTTAATCCTTGAGCATTTTCCCAGTAACCCATGGTTTGCCTTTATCCACTTGAGATCATGTGGTTTCTCATGTTGTCAGGAAGCAGCAAGGCTATTAGAAACATCATCTCAAGTCATTGGTATGGTGTCATAGGCTCCCCATAAACATGGGCATTTATCTTATCTGACTAAGTATAGTGTTGTCAACACATTTAACTGTGTTATTTATTTTATTGTTTCAGACAGCCCCAAACTGGGTTACAGACCTCTCCCAGGTGGCCCAAGTGCCACCACGCAGATAAAGACTTCAGCAGATGAGGAGGTAAACATGAAATACAATTGCTTGATCCTCTTCCTACAACTATAAGGAGAAAAAAATTTCAAGAACATCACTGCAATGTCTTTCAGGTCCCTATCTTGGATGATGTCCGCTGGAACGATATCATGCTACTGCTATTTGTTTGGATGTGGTTTCTTGCTTTGCAGATAGTTATGGTGAGTTCCCCCCCCCCCCCCCCCCCCCCCCCCCCCACACACCCCCCCCCCCCTAAGATGTTCACTGTTTGATCTGAATTCCTCCTAGACTAGACTTTCTGTTCTTGTTTTAATGGTGATGTGCTCATAAAAATAATGCTCCCTCTAACGCCCGTGCAGACATCTGCAAAGAAATGCTCCACAGAATACTGGATTTTAAATGCATTGCAGGTGAAACTTCAGAGGTCTCATGGAAGTCTTTCTTAACATGGGTTTGAAAGCTGGTGTTCCACAAGTTTTGTGGGGGAACATCACCAGTGGAGGTCCATTTAACAATCTACTTGTTGTGAAGGTGCCAATTGCTGTTGCTGTAACACTGTATGAAGCCGTTAACCTGTACAATGGAAAGAGGACAATCCTATCAAGGGGAAAACAAGAAATAAGCTGGAAGATCCCCCAGTTCTTCCTGCACTGTCTCTGTGGAATATTAGCTGGGATAGTTGGAGGTTTCCTTGGGCTTGGAGGAGGGTTCATCTTGGGGCCATTGTTTCTTGAACTGGGAGTTCCTCCTCAGGTTTGTTTCTGCACCCAATCTTTGAAGCCAAATTGATATGGATGCATTCACTTGTTCTATGTGGAGAATACTTCTTCAGGTGTGAATTCTTCTTCCCCCCCTCTCTTTTGAATCTATAACTACACAATATACCATTAGCAGAAGAAAAATATAAACTCAACACTTTTTTTTGTGAAACCATTGATGTTAGCAACTGGCAAACCACCCTCTTTTTGTTCATTCAATACTTGGCATTTCAATTTTGTTTCTATCAAAATGGTCTAACATCCTTGCACCGATCTTCTCTTCTAGTATAACTGTACTGGTTTCATCATCTCTATCTTTTGAAAGCACATATCATGACCTTGCAGAGCATAGAGCTAGCATACTTTTGTATTACATTACCATTCACTCCCTCATTAACTAAAATGGTGGGAAGTACTTCTGAATATCTTGGATGGCCTTTCAAACCCCCCCCCCCCCCCCCCCCCCCCCCCCCAAAAAAAAAAAAATTCACAGGTTGCAAGTACGACGTCAACCTTTGCCATGATGTTCTCATCGTCCATGTCTGTCATACAGTACTATCTACTAGATCGCTTCCCTGTTAAACATGGTAATGTGCAAAACACCCATGCCCACACTGTTGATGTGTTAGAGAATGGATCATGGTAGGGTTCACAATTTAACTGAACTAGAGAAGTGCACTCTCTGTTTGCAGCTGCTTACTTTGTACTCTTGGGCGGTGTTGCTGCCTTGATTGGACAGCACATTGTGAGGAAGCTGATCATATTACTGGGTCGTGCCTCACTGATAATATTTGTGCTGGTGATAACAATATTTGGCAGTGCAATTGGATTAGGTAAAAAATGTGGTGGTTATCCCAATCAAAGTTTGCATTCGCTGCTCAGTTCTTTCTTTTACCCTTTCTCCTCCTCTCTAATAAGTCATTGCCTACTGCAGCTGTGGTGGGTGTGGCAACTACACTCGAGAAGATGGAGGCGAACGATTACATGGGCTTTGAGAACCTATGCAGCCACTAGAGAGAGAGCTTCTGTTTATTATTATTATTATTTATTTATTTATTGTTTAAGGGCTCTTATGTAAATATATATATCTTTAAGACGTGTGGAACCCTAAAGTCCTTTGAAAGGTTAGCCTGTCCCGACCTCGTCATGTCTTTCCTTCACACGCCACTTGTGTCTTGGGACTCCCCTCCATTGTTGGAAGAAGTCCGAGATTTAGAAAGACCATTTTATCTTAAGATGAGGAGAAGAACTTAGTTTATTTGAGTTTTGTACTTTACACTTGTATCTCTTTTTATTAGATGGATATATTAATATCCTCTTTTCATTGGTCAATGAGAAGTTAGAGATGCAAGTGTAAAATACAAAACTCAAGTGTACTAATTATTCTCTAAGATGAGAGGCTAAAATGTTCATATGTGAAACCAAATTGGGAGCGAACGTCTGTAAGATTCAAGAACTCACGAATGCTTTGCATGCACGCTATTTTGGTAGCACATCAAATAGCCCCATAATTGCTATATCAATTCAAGCGTCAATAAATATCATCTTGCACAACCTGGAAAGAATTTTTCCCACCCCTATTAGATGTTTGGCCCGTGTGTTCCTGTTCCTTCACTAGAACGTTATGGACAATACACGTACTGTCCCGCGCATTGACCATTTCTACATGGAGTAATATTTACTGCACACTTTGGTGTGCCTCAAGTGCCTAGATGGCAGACATGTTTATGTGATTGGTTCATATAAAAGTGAGAAAACTTGGAATCAAAGAGAGAATAACAAGATTCTCGTTAGTCTTGTCTCCAAATCTTGACATGCTCAATTGAACTAATCACATGAGTATGTGTCTACCGCCTCAATATTTGCTACACACCTAGGTATGCAATAAGTACAACTCTTCAGCACGCTCAAGAACCAGCATACATCTTGTGTCAGACAAGGCCCTAAATTTCACTTTAGGAACGCGTTAGCATCCATGCAGAACTATGAACGCAAGATCATTTTAACCTAAATAAATAAATAAATTAAAGGTCAGGAACCATAAAATAAGCGACGAAGTTTTATTCAACACTGCATCAGACTACAAAAAAAACATCCAGAAATGCTAGAAGAACTGAACAGACAAGCCTCAAAAAATTGACCCTTCAACAATCTCGCTCACATGTCCACTGTTGCATTCTCTCGACCACAGAAAACCATAAAAAAACATAGGGAATATATATGCAAAAGAATACAAATAAAAGTTTCAGAAAACATAGTGTATGTTGTTGATGGGACGGCAGCTAGCTCGCGATGAAGTCAACAGAACACGAAAAATCAATGAGAGGTAGATACAAGAAAATACAGAGTTTAACCACCAGAGTGGGAGACTGGAGATGTTGTGAACTGGCCTTCCTTGAAAACATGAATAAACTGCTGAGGCAAAGAATGTTCAACCTGGGACAAAGAAATGGAAAATTAATGATCAGAATAGAACTGCAAGCTTCCAGTTAGAAGACCTCTTACTCTAACAATAGAATGGAAGAATGTGAAAACTAGGGTTCCAAACTTTATATCAACTAAAGGAAAAGATGGAACATAAGAGTGGCTGCGTGTAATTCAGTAACATGAGATTGTGATATCATGCCAGACTTAAAAAAAAAAAAAAGAATTAATGCAGTGTGCTTTTGTCATGTTAACCCCTTCATAACATGAAAAGACTTAATGAAGGGTACTTCTCTGCTTGTGCCACTAAAGGTACGTGCTTTTTCAAATTTCAACACTCAGCTGCATCAAACGAATATGTTGCATTTTCACTTCTAAGCAAATAGGTAGCATAAGAACAAGAAAAAACATGCGAAAAAACAAAACAGGGTTGCATGAATTTCTCAGTACCGTTGTAGAGATTGCCTGTGCAAAACCACCAGCACAGAACCAGACATGAGTAGAGTTAATCAACACCCTATAAGAGAAAATCAAACGATGGATTTTGTCCTGTCCCATTATCGCAGGTTTGATAAGAGAAAAGAGAACAAAATTGCTTTTCTTTTGCTATATTTACAACAGTGTAGGTTCATCTTGGTTCAACCACTCAATAAGTGACAATAATTTGCTTAAACCTGTCCATCTTTTGGAACTCTGTTAAAGGAATTGAGTGTCATTGATGTGCTCTGTACAAAGGTTAATCGTGCAAAACAACTGATTGTGCAGGTTCCAACCAAAACTGAGGCCAATTGTCTAAATTTGGAGTGTATGATATTGGAGGCTAGAACTACAAACAAGCAGGCATGTAAAAGAGTATTGTTAAAACCTGCTTCTTCTTGACACATGTTCGATAGGCAGACATGTAAAAGATTCAATTGAATAACTTGATTTTTCTCTTGTTGAAATGTTCAAAAACAAAGATAACGGGCCCACAAGCATGTAATGAGAGGAGACATACCCAATCATCTTCAGGATGTGCCCCAGGAACCATCACATTTACTTCACTTGATTTTGCTGTTGTAACGGATGCCCCCAATGCATCCTTACTGAGGTACAGCTGGCAGCCTCCTGTATTGTCCACTGTAATTGATGGTGCTGAACCCTGCACATCAAGTGGCTGTGAGCACAGATCATTATGCAAATAATACCACCTCATCCAAGACACAGGAGGGTAGAAGAATTGAGCCATAAGATCCAGGACATGAATATAAAGGAGACCTTAAAGTGTTCAAAATCGTTTGCATTGACCAAGGTAAATGATCCAAATCAGTCCCATAGTTTTTCCATAAGACAATTACTCAAAAGGCTCTTGCAAGTTCAACCAGTAAACTCTAGACATGGAAATTAATACCTGACACTGAACCTCAACAGCATTGCAATTGACAATCTCACAAGCTGCTACAACATCCTGATGCATACATAAAAGAATCTATTATGTAAAAGTTTCAACATACAATGGTACAGCAAATATACAATTGTCATTTGGTACTCACAGTGAAAACAATGCCCATCTTTGTACACTTGTCAACAGTTATATTGTTCACTTTCCCTGTAAGTTACAGAAGCAGTAGGCAGTTCACTACATTTGTTTAATTAATGAGCTAAAGAGCTGCAAAATCCGATTTATCAATAGCACGATACAGCTAGTCTCTTAAGATAAGATCACCTTTGACATGCAAAACGGAATCTTTACATCCAAATACATAAACAGACTGTTTTGTATCACAGTCATCAATGAGCAGATTCTTCTTCCCAATCTGGTTTTCCACTGACCACCTGCCAAGATGAAACTGTAATTAATTTATACAATCAAGGATAGCATTCAAATTAGCTGTAGAACAGAAGCCTGCCCAACTGGTAAAAGACTTAGGTTCAGGAAGCCTCAATTTGAAGTTCCTTACTTGCGGCCCATTTGAAGCTCCAATCTGGGTGGCCCAGTTCTAGAGAATGAAGGGGGGGTACTTCGCGTTTCCTTTTCACCAGCAGCAACAACTCCAGATCTATCAGTACGATTTTTGGACTTCATATCATCTGTCACCTTCCTCAAACCTGTATGAACCCTCAGGTTGTAGGAACAATAGACTGGAGAGAAAAAGGAAGAAAATTCTAAAGTTGAGATCACTTTGCCTGAGTCCTGGTCACACCTGCTGTCACAGCTTTGGTTGAATTAATCTCTTGAAATACGGCAGACATCCCTACTTTAGGTTGTGAAGATGCAGCCTCAGAGCTGAAAAGTTGACCAGATGGTGGAGGTGGTGGTGGAGGGACATGTGTTGTTGGGGCTTTTGCTGTCACTGAAGAAACTGAGGTAGAGATGGGAGCACTCCCAGTACCCCAGACAGGACCCAGGGATAAAAGGCCTTCACAAAATCACGCAAACCAGGCAGGTAAAGCTCCTTCAAAGCTTTAGCCCACTCTACATGATCTGCATCCTTATTTCGGTACTCCACGAGGACCTGAAGGATTGTTTATAATCATTTCTATTCTCCAGTCATATATAAATGGAATAATGTAGAGAATCTAAAGATAAAATTCAACATCTTATAGTATGTGGAAGCCTGTCGAGGAAAAAATTGAAGCTACAAAAAGAGTTTTCTTCTGGAAAAGGCAAAGGCTGACACATGGAGGCTCCAATCCTTCAATCCAGTCAATTCAAAGAAGGTTCTGTAAGAAGAAAGGAGAGGCCAAAAGGGTGTTTCAGCTTGGTTCCCCCACCATTTAGACGTATTAATTTAACGCACAAGACTCAGTTCCTTATCTGTAATTTTAATACTAATTGGACAGAGAGGCTTGAATCTAATGAATTGGAAAATTGAAAGTACAGTCATCATCTCAAGTATACTAGTGAAGCAGCAAGTAATAGCAACAAGAAAAACATGCATCCCAAGAACCCCATTCAGATATATGAATTTAACAAGAAAGGGGAAGCCCTATTTACTTCTTGAACATAAATAATATTTATTTTCCATGTTCTAAGCACTCATTTTGGATTAAGAGATATATAACTGCGATATTCATAGAAAAGTGCTAGGAACAGTCCCCATCAATAAATAGGAAAGGGAATTTATAGAATGTGCCCTGTGCACTTTTTAAGTAGAGTGAATTTGTGCAAATTGTTGATACTCCATAAACAGGTTTCCTCTTTAGGCATCTTCTTCATAAACAGGTTACCTCAGAGTGGCGGGTTGAATAGGCACTTCATGGGAAACTGTAAGGACGCAGTATCCACTCCCACTATGCACATATACCAGGTGGGTATCAAACCAAGGTTCACAAGGGTTCCGACCTCATGGACTTTTCCAAACTAGGGGGAGCCACTGCCTGGGAGATGTTTGCCTCCCAATGATTCAGGTGACTAGTGATTCATGCTTGATCCTGGGTGGGGTGGGTTTACTCTTGGTGTTTTAAAACAATTCTATCTCATGCATTCTGTCCTATGATCAAGGATACATCTAAGAATAAGTTAGCAAGTTAGGCAGTCCAAATCCTGGTTTTACTCATGAATCAAATGACACAATATCTGCGCAGGGATATTAATAATATGGAAGTTGGCGTAATCACAAACTTATTCCCCCCCCCCCCCCCCAATACAAAAAAAACAATTTCTGTTTATTGCATAAGCAACGTGAAAGTTCTGAAAGAACACTGAACAATGATTATGAGTGTAAGAATAAATGAGATACTGTGTAACGCAAACAAAAGATCACTATGAAAAAAATTTGAAAGTGGTTCGTACCACAATTGCATTAAAAGGAAAGAAAGATCGCTAGGAAAATTAGCATACCTTGTTATTATAGAATTCAGCCATCTGCCAACTTTCTTCTACATGCGCCGTTGGAAGGCTCATACCTTGTAGAACAGAAAAAATAAAGAGGAAAAATGGCAGAAACAACGCTTTGAGATAGCGTCCAACAAAGAAAATCAAATGAGAAGAGGGAGTTTCAATTCCACTCACCACAGTCTTTCCCAGCGTAGGCAATCCAAGCCAAAGCTGTGAGACTGTCAGCGGCGGTCTTCAAGTGGTTGAAGAAGTCCGACCTTCTTCCTTCCGTCAAGGCATTTGCCCTAGTGATCACGTCATTCAGCGGCTTCAGGAACTCCATCAAGCCCGCCATATCAGGTTTCTGCATCAGTTAGCAAGCAACTACCTCAGACTTGAGCACAAGCAAATCCTAAACAGATCCGAAAACCGACCACCACACACTGGATGGTGGAAAATGACCCTGATCACATACAGACAGATCAAATCAAAGCCATTTCCATATAACATGAAACAAATGTGGTGAAGTGACACGGAAGGGATCCTGAAATTTAGAAACAGAAAACCATCAACTACAATCGAGATTACGAGATCCGCGCAATGGCGATCAATCTAAACACTCGAACCGACACAATGCCCCCGCGCAAATCAATACAACACGGAGCACAGACCTTGGTCTGCTTGGCCTTGACGAGGAGGTCGCTCTGCGTGGCGAAGGCCTCCTCCACTATCTTGGTCGCCTCGAGGACCTTCCCCCCGATCTTCTCCCCGGCGGCGGAGAGCCTACCGACCGCCTTCTCCCTGAGCTCATCGAACGCCTTGATCGCCGGATCAGCGGGCGCCGCGTCGTCCGCGAGGCCTTCCGGGAAGGACAGCTCCCGCGATCCCGCAGAAAGCGCCTCCAGGCGGGCCACCGCCGCCTCCAGCCGCTCCACCAGCGCCTTCTCCATGCCCTAGCGTTCCGATCGAAGCGCCTCCTCCCCCCTCCCCTTCCCCGGTGACGGCGAGCTTCCCACTTCTCTCTTCCGGGGAGCTTTGCTTCCTGCACCACAGAGAGAGGGATTTGTGTTCGTGGTGGGTGGATCGGGCGCCGAAAGGCGAAAAGAGTGGGGAGCGTGTCGCGGTCGGGGAGGCCCCGCGCCCGAAATATTTCGGCCGCTTTTTTTCGGGTTTTTAATTAATTAGTTATTAACTGGATTTATGATAACGAATCATGAAAACGTGGAGTTTACTAACTATCCCTTGTCGTTCGAAATATATGAAACCTGGACTAAATATTTTATAAAAATATTTTTTTTATATCATTAAAGTCATAAAAATGCAAAGTTATTTTTATCTCAAGAGAGAAAAATATTTTTTACTCACTAGACGAGTAAAAAAATACCAACTAAGATATCTAATTGGTTAGATATCTGAAGTCCACATGTTAATAAGACGTAAGATTCACATCTAACGAATCAAATGTTATGTTGGATGTATAAAAAATATTTATCGATCGACTACATTGCAAAGCAGAATGGCATTAGATGTCAATCGGATGGCTTTAACTTAACATAGTTGCTGATGTGGATGAATCCAGCTAAAGCACTCATTTGATGTAATAACATGAGTAGCATTGTAGTAACCAAAATATTTAGAATTTTATGTACCATTATTTTGCACTCGAATAATTCCTTTTACTTAAAAAGTTAATTAGTATCATTATTTAATAGGATTTCGGCTTTTAATATAAAAGAGTAATCTTTACCATCCAGCCATGTAGTAAACTTCAGTGATTTTATTGAAAATAACTTAATTACACCACATTAGATGTGATTTTATTCAAAATTTATTGTTCAAATAATAAGTATTAATGCTCTTAAGAAAATTATTAAATGACCTCACTTCTATTCTTTAAGAGAAATAGCCGCATGTCGATAACTTGCCTTATCAGATATTAATCTTTAATATGCACATTGTTAAAAGGATATAATATATAGAAACCCAAATCATCCAACGCACACAACGATTTCTTAATTCTTATTAGGAGGGCCATGTCGGAGAGTCTGAGGGACATTCTCAAATATATAAACTTTCTCAGACATATTTGCGTGAAGGTTGTAAAAGACTAAAAAAAAAAAGTAGGAACTCTCTTATCAGAAAACGGAAAGAAATGTATGATTGGCAGACATAAGAGTAGTCCGATCATGATCGGCCAAAATCGGAGGAGAAAGATTTAGTACATCTTTATATTATATTTAGTGTAATATGATTAGATAATAAATTTACGTGACATTTAATAATTGGTTGTCAATTTATCACTGTTTATGAGGGGTGTCACATAGATTATTGCTGCAATATAAAAATATACTAAATTTTTCTCAAATCAAAATATTTTATGTAGTACACACCATATGATTGAGTGTATTGTGCAACTTTAATCGTATCGAATTTGTGTTGATACGATATAATATGAGAACATATCGTATCATATTGTCTTGGTATATTTTAAAATTTTTTATTTTTTTAAATAACACTATTCATATATATTGTCTCAAAGATTTGTGTAATTATAACACGATATGATCCAGTTGTATCACATCGATCCGACGCAGCATAGTTAACCAAGATCATTATGATTCTATTCAATTTAGTTTTTTAGAAATAAAAATTAATTTAAAATTAATAAAAAACAAAATTTTCAATGTTTGATCATGGCCAATCGATATCATAAAGAGGAATGATTATTGTTCGTGGGTAGGAGAAACTCAACTTCCTGAAGCGATCATCACTAGACAATCTCTTTTAGAAAAATAAGAGGATTTCGGTTGGGTCGGTTAGAACTCTCTTACTTAAAAATAAGAGGTCTCGAGTTTGATTTTTAAGGGAGGACTTATCTGATCTATATGTAATTCATGAGATGTGTAGGTTTAAAATTTTTTTAATTAAATGAGATAAAAATAATATAGATACACGAAAAATAAAAATTGTCAGATCTTAATCTTGAAGTTCACGAGTATTAATATCTGAACTCACAAAAATAATAAAATTAAAATTTTATGTACCAATTGTGCCAAATATCATAAAATTTCTAACAATGTCCGATCGTGGCCAATCATATGATGGGGAGTGGAGCCCGCAAGATGTGGGCCCTCCCCTATCTCTGCCAACTACCCGTGCGGACGGGTAGTTGCCATTTCCCTATAGTAGAGCACGGCGAACTCTGATCCGGACAACAGTGCGAAGCCGTTGCAACGAAAAAGATATGACAAGGATACCACGGAAACGAAAAGGGGCAGGAACAACGTCCTCGCCGCTCGATCTTGATTGGAGGGTCCTGATGCAAGCAAGAGATGATGATGCTGTCAATCGTTGGTTGATACACGTGCGCACGTGTGGATTCGGAATGTGTGTCCGCTTCTTAGTGGATGTTGTGATTTATTAGTTGGGTTCTTTTTCATGTATGCTACTCTTAAAAATTAAAATTATAGAAAAACATGTCTCTTTTGCATTTACTTATATAGCCTTCATATTAGTTAGATATCCATGAATATTTAATTGCGGTAAAATTTGATCTAATATGTATGGACCCTCGCTCTATTGCATTTAAACTAATATCTAGATTTAATCCGTGTTGTTCCAGTGTCATATTGTGCATATTTAATGTTTGTTTAATCCACGTTGAGCCATGATGTTATTGGGCTAAATATTTTATGATTATGTCATATAGTGTCGTTTTTTTTGGCTTTTATTAATGTTGGAAATTTTGTTTGTACCTCCATTTAGAACATTAAGATGCGATAAAAAGTGAAATTTAGTAATAGATGATGGGTCCGGCTTAGTCCGACCCAAACCCGATAGGTGGGACTAGTTCGATCCGACCCAAGCTCAATAATCTTCGAGATGACCAATAATTAGGTATTGTACGACAATCATAATCGATTATCAATCCTCTAGATAATCGATCATGGTCGTAAATGCACCTCCGACGAATCCAGAGGCTAAGTATCATACTTGGACATCATAATTAATTATTGGTCCAAAGTAATCAATCATCTTTAGAATATAGGATCAACTAATATCCAACTATTGCTGCTATACAAACCCAAACAATGGTCCACCAAAAGTTCGTCGAATTATTACTGCCATGCAAGCCCAAGTGATAGCATGACCAATCACAACTTTATACTTACTTGCAATGGTTCATCAAATGGTAGCTAGTCCTAATTTAGAGAGGCTTCGACCAAATGTAAGGGTCACGACTTTTCCCCTTTTCTCTTACCTTATAAAAGTAGGATTGCATCTATATGTAAATAAGAGGAAATCGACGAGACCTCTCGACGCTAGATCTCGACATGTAAACGAGAGGAAACCAACGAGACCCCTAGGTGTTAGTTCTCAACATCTTACTCTCCCTCTCGCTATCTCTTAATTCCCCTACTTCCTCGATAAAGTCGATTCTAAACTTTGAGCACCAAGGTACTTATGATTCTCGAAAACACCACTTCAAAATGTGAAAGATTTTGTGCACTTTTAAAAGTGCACAAAGTGCAATTTACATAGACAACTAACTCATGTGATATCATTCACATAGATTGGTAACTCATGTGACACCCAAAAAAATGGTGCCACATGGGTTAACTGTCCATGTGAATTATACTTTGTACACTTTTGAAAGTACACAAAATCTTTCTCCTTCAAAATTGACTTCGTGCAAGTCAGGTGTAGCCCTATAATAATAAAAACTTTTGTTCTGATTCTTTGACTAATTATCTGAATATTCAATCTCAAATCTAAATGTTGGACCTTATCAACTCTCGTGGATCTATGGAGATCGACCTCATCACAGGATGGATAACCTTGGATAGGATATTAACTTTTTTTTTTCTTTACTTTCTCAATTTAATAACTTAGAATAGTTAAAATATAGAGGAGTTTATTCTATATAAGGTATTTGTCGGCAAATTCTTGTAACTCTAGGTATAATGTCTATCCAGTTATGAAACTCGACCTAAGGGTTTTGTAATAATTAAAAGCATAAATAAAGATCTAAAGAACTATTAACTATTCTCATAGACTCATGGTAATGTGCCTTTGGAATATTTTTGATAAGTAAGTAAAGCCTTTGGAATATTAATTAACCGTACTTGTTCATGTTCTAACATATATATCGGAAATCTCGTTATATTTTACCCTCTTTCTTAAGAAGAAATATTTATTACACTTGTCAATTATATTTTAATATATTTTTTATGTTTTATTATTTACACAACATGTCCTCGATATATTAGTATAGGAGATTAAAAGTATCCTTAAAATTATAATTGACAAGTATTCCTCGTTGTTAAGTTGTCATAATTATTTGATTTATAATTATCAAATCAACACAATCATTGCTAGTTGATGCTCACCAGGTTTCACATCATAAATTTTTTTTTTCAAAACAGTAATGGATGATTCTTAGACAGAGATTATAGACTAACTATATATCATGTCTCGTTATTTTATGAAAAAAAAACTAAATTTTCATGGGTTATTAGCAAAGCTCAGTTTACGTGTTGCATCTTTGGGACATTTGAAAGCAGTTTTGATGTGCGCATGATTCGATTTTTATGCACCCATTATGGTTACTCTAAAAGCAAATATATGGGAATTATTTCACTATCATGTCTTCGTCATTGTTATCATGTTTATTGAAAAACTCAACATATTTTTTTGATTTGTAATATATATATATATATATATTAGATATGTATATTAATTTAATTTATTTTTATTCATATGAAAAAACATTGTTTAATCACTATTAACCACAATGGTGATAATGATTGGTGTGGTGTCACTCATCAATGATCTAATGATTGGTAGTGATGATCGATGGCCCTTGTCATAGATGACTTGTGATTGGTTATCAATTAATAGCTAGGGTTATTTACGGTCCGATTCGATCCGATTCAGTCTAATTTTGTGTGTGAATTGAACCGAATTGACTTTCTTAATGAATTGAACGAACCAGATCAATTTAGTTGAAACTCAAGACCTCCCACTAGGAGAGAAGGATCGTGTCCACTAGGTCACAGTTTTTTTTTGTGATATTATTTATTATTAATATATTTAATATATATTCAATTTATTCGATTTTTCAACAAAAAAATTGAACCAAAATCGCGAAATCCTTCGACCTGAACTGAACCGAACCGATCGATTCGATTCGATTCTTCAAATTGAACCATATTATGAACACTCCTATGAATAGATGTGAAGGTGGGTCAGTACCACATTATATTGTGACATGATGTCAAATTTACGATAGATCACACATGATGCAACGAATGGCTAAGTGATATCCACCAAAAAAAAAAAATACTTGATATTTCTCTATGCAACATTACCAAGTTACTTATACTAAGGAGCACACTGTCTATACTTTTTTTTTTCTGTTTTGTTTTTTATGAAACATACTTGGCCAGACTTTAAAAGTCATCTAAAAGAGCCAACTAAATATTAAATAAGGACAAGTATCCACTCTTGGTTGTCTCCACCCTTCAAAGTAAGAGAGTATGGGTAGTACCATGGGGTGTTGGGGACCGATGGGTACAAGTTGATGGTGGAGCTACGTACCTCTAATGTGCTTTCTTTTGACCATTATAGTCCTTACAATGTTCTTGAAAGGACTCTAGTTAGAGATGTGTTTTTATACCATTTATAGCAAACCTTATTCATAACATAATAATTTGTTCCAATGTTTTTAAAATTCTTATATTGATGAAACAAATAATAACAAAAATAGCTACTTTAAATTTTAGTCTCTCCAATATTTTACCGTTAACAAAAATAAATTTTATTTTTTTTTGCTTAGAATCTTTTTGGACATGTCATTTTCATTAAAAAACGTAAATTTAAAGTTAAAGAAATTACTTGTAAGAAAATTTAAGTTTCTTATATTTAACATTAAATAATTAAAATTTGTGAAAGCTAAAAACTGATTGTGAACGATTAAAGATATTCAAAACTTAAAGCCCTAATAAAATGGTGATGGAAGTAAATTCCTCCAATCTATACAGAGAGAGTCATGTTCTTTTTCTTTTCTCCCTCACAAAGCTATTTAGAAAGTCTAAATTTATGTTCCACCATTTACAAAGAAACCTCATATATGAGAAAAAAGGAATTATCAGATACAAGAGATAAAACCCATTTGGATTCATTAAAAACTCCTTTAACCATGAATTGTTCTAAATGGTTATACTTATTATTATAAACATAAGACTATATCATCCCTATTTTTATAAGTTTAATGGCCAAAACATTTTATTCTCTAATAACTTTTAAGACGAAGGTCGTCGTCATCATTATTATCACGAGAGTTTTATTTCATTGTTTGAGGTTGATTATATGATTTTTTTTTCGTCAAAATTTTTATCAAATTATTTTATTTTTTAATAACTTGTAAGACGATGCAGGGTTCGTGTGCATTATTTTGTCACTAGTAAAAGACACCTAACCAAAAGGATGGTTTTATAAAGAAATGACGTGCCATTTTTTATATAAATTATAAAATAAATATGATATAGAAAATGTGGCACATCTATATTTCATTTTTTAAAGAGTTTTTCGTACACTGCACCCTGCACCCGTAGATATGTAGTAGTAAGTACACCTCCGTATATGATCGACTTCATATAAAATGATAAAATATTTTAAGATAAAATAATTATAAAATATTTTTATAGAAAATACCTTATCTTAAATCTCACTACTTTATAAAGTGTGTTTATTATTGGCATATTTTCGATATTTGGAATGTTCATTCTTCATTTAGCGATACAAGAGGATCTCGATTGAGTCGATCGATTAAAACTCTTATCTTCAGATAAAAAGTCTTAAGTTTGATTCTCGAGAGGGGAGAAGTTATTTGGTTTACATAGAATTTTTGAGATGTGTAGACCTCAGATTTTTTTAATTCAATAAAATAAGGTAACATAGGTACATGAAAATTAGAGGCACTTTAGAACTCATAAATATCAATTTTTGAGTCTACATAAATTCTACGAGCCGAGTTTTTTTAGGGATGTCAATGAGCTAGGCTTGAACTAGGTTTTGCTAGGCCCGACCCAAGTTCAATTTTTTAAAAGTCGGCCCGAGAATAGGTCTGGTATGGGTGGCCCGACTCTGGCTCAAGAAAAGTCTGGTTAAATTTGGCTCGGCCCTAAAATATAAGAAAATTATTATTATTATTTATATTATATATAATTTTAATATATCCACTATAATATATTTATAAAAAAATAATATATATTTTACTTATAGCTATATTAACATTTAATTTATTAAAAATTATATTTTGAGTAAATTTATTATAAAAATAAAATATAACTCTTTTTGTAAATATAAATTTTATATTTAATATAATTTAGATTTATATTTAAAAATTTCGAATCGAACGACCTGGGTCTCACAAAATCCAAGTCCAACCTATTCTTTTTCGAGTTGGACCGAATCAAATTAAAATATAAACGAACTCATTTTTTGGATCCAAACTTGATAAAAAATGAGTAGGACTTTCGGACCTCCGGAACGACCTCACCAAATTGACACCCCTAAATTTTTTGTTACATAAGAAAAAAAAACACTTAAGACGGTACGATGTCCCCGCGGTTCAAATGGGAACATCTAAACGAGGGAAAGCCCTTCTTAACTAGTAACAACGGATCAAGCATTCGAGCTTAATCGCAAAGGCCAGAAGAAAGGAGAAAAAAGAGGAGGAAATTTTATTATTTACCCGCGAACACGCGCGTGTGCTCGCTCTCCGGCGTTTGGTTTCGTTACCTTTGCTCTTGCTCTGCCTCCTTCAGATCTCCTCCGTTCGGTGATCGGAGGAGGGGGAGGAGGAGATCGCTGCGATCCGAGAGATGATCACGCGCTGCAAGCTCGCAGAGCAGCTCAGAGACTACCAGGTCCGGTCCCAGCACAAGTGGGCTGTCCTCACCATCTTCTCCCCCAGGCCCCAGATCAGCGGCAGGTGCTTTTGCGGATCCGCTGTCTGTCGAATTTTCTTTTGATTTGTTGCGCATTCGTCTGTTGCACCCCACCCCCCCTTTCTGTTCCTTTTTCCAGTTATCCGTGTGTGGGAATGGATGAATTTGCCGCTGATGTTGTTGAGATGTGACTGGAATTCGCCGTCGTTAGGTTATGGAATAACGCGGTGGATCGTTGAGTTTTGGATGCTTGGTTAGATCTGGAAATTTTGGATGAGGCCGAGTTTAGGTTGTCGCATGTTGCTGCAATTTTAGTGGGAAGGAAAATTTGTTCTTTCTGTCAATATCAGATTAGAAGTATCCAGAAGCTGTGTAGATGGAGCGATTAAACGAGATATCTGGTGTCTCGTTTTTGTGTATATGGAGCAATTACCAAGATATCTGGCATTTCGTTTTGCGCAACTGATGGCTCTACACTTCTTTCCTTAGCGCTGGTGGTTCTGAACACAACTTCTGCTATGTCGGAACGATGAGAATATTTCATACAGTCATCTGTGTCAGTCTTGCTGTCTATTACAGCTTTGAGTTCTGTTGAGTAGAATCTCTAGGGACACGGATCCAACGAGGTCATGGCTGAAGAATTCTCCAGTTTTCCTACTTTATACCCATCTCGTTTGGCAATTCAACTAGTTGTGCTATCTTCTTGGATCATTGCTCGTCTTGCCGGTTGGTTTTATTGTACTTTACCCATACAACAATTGAATCATTTTGTAAATGATTCATGATTGCGAACTCTTCCCTAGAGAGGGCACCGACTTGCAGTACTTGAGAATATTGTTGCCTTCTACTGCTTTTCTTTCTTGCCATTGTAGAGGAGATAGGTGACCACAATCCAGGGAACCTTGTAGTTCTCTCTATGTAGGAGCTAGGAGATTTTGGTGGATGCAGCTGAAAATTTTTGTTGTTACATTTGTTGGCTTTGTCTTCCTGTTCCTTCTTTTGTTAGTTGACTCTGTACCAAAGTTAAATACAAAGACAGACTAACTTGGTGGGCTCAGAGATGTGAAAGGAGACTCTAAAGGATACATCTGACTTTCATTAGTGTAACAACTATTTCAGTATTTCTAGTGAGATGTCTGAGATTCTTGTTACTGTGGGAACATGTCAAGGTATAGCTATCTCTTAGTTCTTAACCATATGTTTTCTTCTTTATTGTCCACTGAATTAACTCTCTCGGTATATGTCAGTTATGGGCAATATTGTTTTATTTCATGAAAACAGAGAGTTTTAAATGATAAGTACAAATAGTGGAGGGATGCTTGTAATCTGAATCTTTTAGATGACATGCACTAAGTCAATAATATGAAGACAGATTTCCAATGTTAATGTCCTATTATTCAAGAGAAGGAAGATATAAGAGATTGTCATGTATAGGCTTAAAGCAAGTTGATCGAAGTGGAGAAGTGCGTCTAGAGTCCTTTGTGATCGGTGCCTCCTTAAAGGGAAAACACATACAAAAGTTGTGTTTTATAACGTTAAGATGGATAAGTACTAAGACTAGAAAGGATAAGACTTGGAATGAACATCTATCTGGAGGCTTATGTGTAGCTCTTATTTTGGAAAGTGGTGTAGCACTTATAAACATTAAGCTTAGGGAAAATAGTTTGAATGATCTGATTATTTGCGCTACTTTGAAGTTCTGTGCGTATAAGATGGTATGATTAAATTTGAGTAAACAAAGGTAAAAGAGCAAAATAAAGATCTAGAATGAGATGGCTTCACGTAGTAAGAAAGGAACTAACCTGTAGATTAATTATAAATATGGTATTTGATAGATTAGATGTCAGGACAAGATTGAGGTTAGAAAAACCCATTATGCTGCTGCTGCTGATGATCTTTCTGTTCAAAGCAATCAACAATCTCCTTTCTGATTAGGGATATTGAAAGTTTCTGTTTGCGCTATATCTATATACCGGATGATCCTGAAAGGGGGGGTAGAGGCCCCAGAACTGTTAGGAGGGTGATTGCCTTCTATCATCCGTTTCCTAAGATGCTGCAAGGTGCAGTCTTTCACATTTTTGTAGGAAATACACGCTGTGTTGTCCCATTAAGGTACTATGGGAAGATTTGCCTTTCTTTGTGAGACAGAAAAGGGAACAGTGCTGAAGTAAGACCTTTTTCTACTCTTAGTACATGGGAGGAGTGAAGAAGCCAGGGGTTTTGCTGATTAATGTGCTGACTTGGCTGGAAAAAAACATTGATAGGAGATTGACATATTTTTTGTGGTTAAGATGAGGGAGTGGATAAACAGATTGGAGAGCACCAAGCAAAGCCTTATAGTAGATTACATTGATGGATATCTAAGTGATGTATAGAGGGGCCATGTTAAATGAGAGTTTCCAATTAGTCTAATTTTTTCAGATAAGTGTATGGCATGGTCCAATGGAGTTTTCCTGTAGAAGATGATGAATGAGTTAATTTCCTGAAAAGTTCTTTATAGGATGGATAGCAAGCTCTTCCCTGACTTCCATCTTCTCCATTCTCGAAAATTAGAAGGCAACTTAGAAGAACCAACATTTTGAGTAATGAGATTATGGCTCTTGTTGTTATATCAATGGAGAGAGGTGCAGGCCAGACAGAGTGGTGGAGACTTCATAGGAAGTTAAAGGTATAACTGGTTAGGAAATTGAAGATGAGCCATGCATACAGTTTCTCTGTGCTGTGACATGGTTTTTTGCTGACATGATGTGTTGGAAGCTCGGGAAAATGATATCCATCTTTAGGTCAAATGCTTTGAAGCTATATATGAGGATTATATTATGGATTAAAGGAGGTCGAAATGGATGAACTATTCACTGTGTGAAAGAAGGTGAGGACCATAGCCACCTGTTACTTATTTGGCTAAGCAAGTCTCTGGAAAAGTAGTTTTGAAGTGCAAGCAGCTCCAAGACGGAACTATGCCAACTGAAGCCTTTTATAGCAAGTTCCAATCATGGAAGGCAACCTCTGATCATTCATCATGCTGAACAATGAAGAATTTTAATATCAGTTATTCTGAAGATGATTCTGGAGGATGAGGAAATAGTGATCCTTGTCTTGCATTTGCTTGGATAATCCATAGTTACCTGTGTAAGGATTTTGATTGAACATGGACTTGTTATTTAAGCTTCATCCTAAGGTTGACTGTACTTTTTATTTTTATTTTTTTTGTCTTTGATATTATGTGAAGAAAGGAAAACACATTTAGCTCTGGAAATCTTATCATTTTCCTTTTTATTTGAAGAGATTTGCATCCTTGACAGTCTAAATAGATAGGACCTTTTATATCCAGTGACTAAAGTTGGGACTCAAAGAAGCAGCGATCAGCAAAGCTAGGATGTTAACGTCCATAGCCTAATCCTGGAATGAGCTTTCCAAAAATTTTGTTGCCATTTGTCAATGACTCGATCAACTAATTATCTTAGGGAGCTTGGATATTTTCTGAAGCATTCTGCATCTTTCAATCCCAGAAGTTTGGTGTTGGAATCATGTATGTTTTATCTACATGAACAAGCCAAATACACCTGCGGGATCTCCAACATTGTGGATAGTTGAGTAATAGATTCAAAATCATCTGCTTATCACATTTTTTTCTGCCACACTAGGTAATATGTGTAGGGATTGTTTTTTTTTTTCCTGTTGGTTCATATGGCTTATTATCCACGAACGCTTGTCAAACTGTACAATGAAGTCATTTCTACTTTTAAATTTTGTCATCATGGTTGGTCTTTGAATTTGAATATCCTTGACACTTGTGCAGGGGAGATGTCATCGAAGCACTTTCGTGGGCCTTGCTGTTCTCTTTACTTGTAGTGTTTTCCTACGGGGCACTCCATTACAGATACTTTAGGCTTTCAAGTTGCCTTGTATTCCTTGGTATCCTTCTACCCATATGCCTGGCGATTTCTAGGCACAGAAAACTTGCGAAGAAAAGGGAAAGAAGATTGTTATTGCCGTTGTCTATGTGAATGTCACATGCAGAAACCATCCATGGTCTGTTTCATCGATGAGTTCTTTTTTTCAGTGGGGAGCTTCTCAACGGAGGCTCATGTAACAAATGATATTGTTCAAACCCATGAAAGATGATCATGATCCTTGATCTGTCCATCCCATGGAGGGTCCAAATAGAGTGATTAGATATTCTTTTTTTACTTTCCATTCAATTTTCATATTTTTTACCCCCTGTGGACTGGACTAGCTGCTCTGCATCGTCAAGAACAGAAGATGGACATAGTTTTCTTCACTCTATCTGGTTATCTTAAGTAGAAGTTCCATGCAGTGTGCTTAGTTTGTTCTATTGCAGTGTAATCCAGGTTTCAGAGAATATTGACCTCCCCTGTATTTTCTTCAGTGTCAGCTGCTGGTTCTGTCCAATCTCTTGTCCCGCTGCACTTCCTAAATTCACTTTACTTGGCAGCTGATTTCCAGTTTCAAATCCCAATGCAACCTGGCAGATATCTTAAAAGGTTTATTTGATCACAGGATCGTTTAGTTTCGGCTTAAAAATATCCAGATACTAGTTCTGAAGTCACCGGCTGGGTCTAAATTTGTTGTGGGAAATATTTTGATGTTCCATTTTTGAAACCACTCCTTTCAAAGTCTTTGAATCATGGGTTTTGGTGGCTTCAGACTCCGATTGAGATCAAGTAGAGTGTCACATAGGCTGACATGATTTTGAAGCATAAAAGTTTATGGCATTCTAAACTTGGAGGAACATCATTAGAACACCTGTGCCTCCCGAAACATAAAGAAAACATTACAGAACAGTGTCAGAGAAATTTGGAGTATGCCTCAGATCCCACACCCTTTCTTACATGAGACGGACGTGGAAGGGCCGCGCCCCTCCCTCCTATAGTTCATGATGAGATGGTGAAAGAACATGACGAACTTGAGCTTAGCGAGCTCTGCTCCAGTGCAACGATGTGATCCTCCACCAAATGCCATGAAGTTGTTACTCTTCTTGATGCCAGATTGACCCGAAGAAGGCAGCAACAAGATGAAGATGTGCGAACAAAAAGGTTACATGATGCTATGTGTGTATTCAATTTAAGAAATTTTTTTTTTTAACATTATCTCTTGACACCAAATCTGACACGCAATGGGAATGCATCACAGTCTTGTCTTTTATGAAGTGCCCACTATATCTTGTTGTCGAGTAATGATATGACATGGTTTTACTAATTAGATCTAAATTTAACGTGAAGCATTGGAGTTAGTGAGCTAGTTTCCTAAGTTTAGACCCACAGAAAAGATGCTACTGTGAGGTGGTCAATTGAATAAAAGATTGGTGGTGTTTCTTCTGTACAGCCCAGTGATATAACTTTGTCCATGTTATTAATTAAAAACTCATTTTTTAAATTACACTCAGGTTTCTCTTTTTTTTTCTGATTAAAAATTTTCCTCCTTTTTATTGCTCTAATCAATTTAATTAGATAATCTGTACAACTTGTTCCATTTGCATGCAATCTTAGGATGGTATAGTACATACCTTTCCACCTCCAAGGATTGAACTGTTCAGGATCCTCAAACAATGAAGGATCCATATGCACTGCTGAAAGGATAGCCATCGCTCGGAACGCTTGACGAATTACATGCTCTCAATTAAGGTATTGTTTGGGAACACACTTTGGTGATTTTATTTTTTTAAAAGCCAAAATTATCCAAAAAACTCATAGAATCCAGCTTTTGAGGCTCCAAATCTAAGAGAGTGGAAAAGGGTTTTAGAAAGATTGACAACAGTAATTTGTTCAAAGAGTGCAAGAATAATGTTGGCCTTCATGTGTACCTTTAAATTGGATGTCTTTGACAGCCTTCCTTTGGACATACTTCACGACGTTTCCAAGTCTCAGTGACTCGCAGAAGACCTTCATAAATATTAATACATGTTGATGAATGGGAAAATTATCCAAAGTGCAGGTTTATGAGTACATCATGTATGCATGAAATGCTTGCTTAATTAATTGCGAGGGAACTTACACAATAAGTGAACTCCAGTTGCTTGTAGTCTTCTCAATCCAATCCAGGCTTTTCTTCCTCCTTTCTCTTGGCAATTGCATGATGCTCTTCCTTCAAACAACAAGAAGCACTTCCTTATGTCCTAAAGGAAAGCAACTTCGTGAAGATCAATCAGATGAAGATGTATTGATCACTTGCTAAATGTGCAATAAATATTATTTCCCATTTTTTTTCTTTTGGGGGGGGGAGCTAGGTTTAGGGTTTACTAACAACTTCCAAGGAGAGTGAGAAGATAAAAAGTAGTGTTAGTTAAATTTCATTTTTCTTTGCAGTTTCAGAGAGTTAATGGAGCCTTCATGTTCCTGACAAATATCTGGGAGAAAGCCCAATGGTGAGAGAGAGAGAGAGAGAGAGAGAGGACTCTTTCAAGCTTCTCTTTTTTTGTGACTTGGATATTCTTGTCACATGTCTTAATCAAATAAAATTAAGTGGAACATAGTGTGGTGCAAAATTTTGCAGCAGACCATCCGAATTCCTTTCTCAGGATTTGATTAAATAATCTTATTTAAAAAATCTAAATATATCTGGTTATAAAATATTTACAAAACTATATTTGGATCACAGTTTATACAAATATCGTTGTAAGTTACACAAATATATATAATATATATTATATATATATATATATATTATATATATATATATTATATATATATATATGCTATAACTTACACAAATTTAATTATACAGTTTACACAAATGTATTATAATTTGCACAAAATTTTGTTATAATTACAGATATATTACACTTTACGCAAACTTTATGTAAGATTAATACAAAGTTGTGTAAGTTAAACTGTCTAAACATGGTTTTGTATATTAGAAGAAGATATAGTTTTGTAAGTACTTTCTAACTGGATATATTTAGGTAAATATATATGTTGTTAAAATAAGATTATTTTTAATGAAATCCCCTTAAAACTGCAGTGTGACAGCGTCCTTGTCTTCGTCCTCCTGCTTCACGTCCTCTGCAGAGACGGCAAAACCTCCAGTTTTTAAACACAGAGACAGATCGAGTCTGCCCAGATGTCCCTCGTCCCCGTCTTCTCTGCATGCTTCTTATTATAGAGAAATGCTATATAGCCTACGTGGAGCGGTTGCGCCCCTCCACTCGCGCGTCGCATGGAAGGGGGCGGCCCCACGTGCATTAAATATTTTATTTTTTTTTACAATTTATGTACACTAATATATTATTTATGTACACAAATAAATTATTTATGTGTATTATCAGTACACACAAATTATAAAAAAAATAAAATATTAATACACGTGGGGTCGCCCTCTGCACGCGGCGCGCGAGTGGAGGGGCGCGGCCGCTCCACGTAGGCTATGCTCCCGGCAATTACTCCTTATTCTAACAGTAGAGGACGTCAAACCCTCCAATTTTATCTTCTCAAACACGAGACTCTGCTCATGTACGTCTATCCCGTCCTCGTCTTCGTCTTCTGCATTGGCTGATTTGTTCAGCGGTTAAGAAATTTTCGATTATTTTAATTAGATATTATTTAATTTATATTTTAAGTAAAAATATTTTGAGAGGGATATGTGAGTCTAGTGGGTAAAAAAAATTAAGGAGAGTTAAAACTACTCCTCCAAAAAAAGTGAGATAACTTAACTTCACTCTTATTCCTCTTAACCTTCAAAATCACAAAATTAACTTATCTCCGGGCAAAACACCATTTATCCTTAACCCTGCCTTTACCCATTTAAGGTTGGCAGACCCTTGTTTCTTTTCTACCGTTATTTAATAGCCAATGTAATAATTTTATTTAGTGAGATCATTCAAGATTACATTCGTAATATTATTTGTGGTTTAGTATATTTATTCGACTTAAATAAATATGTCTGTGATTTCCAATTTTTTTTGCGTGCATGTGCATGAGAGAGAGGCCAGCAGCATTGCGTAATCTGATAAGATGGTAGGAATATATTCGAACAGAAAAGTTTAGTATATTTTTTTATTACATTTAAGTGTAATATGATTAAGTACTTAAATTCATGTGGTATCTAATAATTAAATTGTCATTTTATCACTCTTTATGTGAGGGATGTTACATGGGTCCTAATCATGTTACACTTAAATATATAATAAAAAAATACACTACAATTTTCTCATATTTAAAAAGATATCCTCTAAACTAAGTTTATATCAACTATACATGCATAAAGTTTAAATATGTAATACTTAGCTACGGAAGACAACACAGGGACACATTTAATTATGAAGAAAAGGGCCGATGGTAAAAGGAGAAACGCTGGGTAGAAAAAGTGACGTGTGGGTTTTTTTTTGGTAATTAAGTTTAGATAAGTTTAAAGTATACTACTAATAGTGACAGACACAAAAATTTCATCAATAATATCACTCTATGAATTTAATGAGGTCATTTTTTTTATAAATTTTTTTAATCAAGTCAAGTTAATAAAAAATTTACACTCATCAATAAGATTTTAAAAATTTAGGGGTCCTAGAACTCCACTTGTTGTATGTTAGATCTGTCTATAACTGTCAGTACTTGTTGGGGAAATACCTAGCTAGCTAGATCGCGTCTTGGCAGCATTTGGTGAGTTTTAGAAAAACTAAAAAATCTCAAAAAGTATTTTTGCATGAAGCCTCGTCGCCCATGCCGCTTTCTTCGCCTCATCGCCCGTGCCGGCGTGCGAACAAGCCATGGCTTGTTAAAATGTTTTAAAATGTTGAAAAAAAGAAAAAGGCATTCTTGTCGCTGGCAAGAGACATGATGATTTCACTTCGTCATCCGTGTCGATTTCACCCAAAAATGACATTTGGCCAGCTTCCGCAAGTGAGGGAAGAGAAAATTCTTTCTCTCTATCTCTTTCCTCCGGTGAAAATCATCATTGAACGTAAACCTAAATCTGCCAACAATGTTTGGAAACGCTTAGTGCAAGTATGATAATTATAAGATAAGTCATCCGCAAGACAGATATTGCTGATAAGATAACATCTAATAGTTATTTTTTGTTTTGGTTTAATATTTAGAGATATGATAATTTTATGTAATATCGATCACTTTATGTCATATCAAAGTTATTAATAAAATAATTTTATGTCACATCAGAATCATTAATAAAATTTATCTCCACTTTGAGATGTTTTGAGCTATTTATAAATCTAGATAATTTTATCAGCTCAAAAATAGAAGTTAGACTTATCAAAACTTATCATTAATAACTACTGATAAGTGTCTGATAAGCTATCTAATCTATCAAAGCGACAGAACATTTATTAAGACTGATAAATTTTTTTATTCGATCGCCGAACGAACAAATATTCGCGTCTCACCCAAGGGGTGCGACAATTGGTGTACTAGTACACACGCTCCGCAGTAGAATTTCAATTCTGAAATAAAATTCTGAGAAACCAGCGTCCTATCGACCGTCTCGGAGTGTCGATTACGAATTGTGGTCACATAAGCGATTCCGATACCCGGGCGGAAAGTTATGGCCAATTTTTTACTGAAGGGGTGGGAATAATCCGGAAGGGGTGACTATATCGGTGATGTTTGTGCATCCATATTTACGATCTGGGGAGGAGTTCTCGCACCGAGTTGAACACAACTTCGATCGCCGTGATATGATGACTTCGTGTGGTTGCCCCGCCAGTGATTTGTGTGATCGAGGAAGACGTTACTGCTAGAAAACTGTGGAAACGGGGAGATCGTCGGTTGGAATCGTAATTTTTGAGTGCGAAATGAATGTTTTTTCGACCCCAAAACGAACTCTTACCGCCTGAGACAATAAGGGCAACGAGCGCCTCTAAGTGTCGATTCCAAATTTGGGTCTTATAAGCGATTCTATAACCAAGCGAAAAGTTATGCCCATTTGAGCGAAGGGGTGTTCGTATGAGATTGCATCGGCAGCCCGCGACCACGCTCTCAGAGAGGAATTTAGGCGTCGGACCGAAAATCTGTTGCCCGGTTGGCTAACCCAGAGGGGGGGGGGTGAATGGGTCTTTAAATAAAATTTATCTGATAAAAACCTGAACTCAAACAAACATAAAGAGTTCTTGAAAGAGATTAGTAATGGTAGTAAAAACAACAATCACACAATGAAGACAAACACACAACACACAGATTTATCCTAGTTCGGATCTCCTCTCCTTAGGAGTCCTACGTCCAGTCCCTGAGCAACCCTCAGGATTTCACTAACTAGGGTACAGTCCCCCTATGGACAAAACAACCACCCAGCTCAGCTGGTCTTCCTTCACTCCTGAAGGGAACACAACACCCTGGTACTACCAGGTCTTCCTTCACTCCTGAAGGGAAAAACACCACCCTGGAAACCACCAGGTCTTCCTTCACACACGAAGGAAAAAAAAACACAAGAAAATCTTGAAGGAAATGACTAGCCTCTAGATCAAGCTTTTACAACACTCAATCTGAAGCTACAAGCACTGAGAGACAAAGATCTACACAGTGTGCACTCTCTCAGAACTAATCTAGCTCTTCCTTGTTTTTCTTCTCACAGCACAAGGAGCTAAGAGCCAAGATCGAAAAGAATGAATTTCTGGCTCTAGAGATCTTGAAGACTTGAAAGCTACAGAGTTCTGGTCTCTCTTGAATATGAATAATGCTTTCTTCTTCAGTATTTTTCTTTAGAACTTCGTCTTGTATTTGTATCTCCAATTTGAATGAGGACGAAGAGATGACCGTTGTCTCACAGCTTTGGTGTACGTTAGACTGAAGGATTTGTGGAAGCTTCCTGTCGACAGTCTTTTGTTCTTTGGAGCACGCAAAGTGATGAGATCTTCTGAGTTGGCTTGTAGTTCTTTCTGTGTCCAATGTTGTAGGATAGTACATCCTCAAGGTTCTGCAAGGTTGAGCTTTAATGGTAGACAGCTATACTATCTCCAGATGTCAATCAACGTTAGAGCAGATAGACACAAATATAGTAGTAACAGTTTATCGTTCTAAAAGATGCATGCAGAGAATACACGAGAATGGAAGATATGTTCCGTATCCATGCAGAGATACGTTCAGTCTTTATTAAATGCATGGCAGTCAAACAGACGTGATGCAACTTTGACTATTCAACGTATCTTAAATCAAGATAAACAATTAATTAATAGAAACATGACTTATGCAATCGTTATGATAGTCTGATAGAATCGTTGTGAACAAATTGCTATAGTCTCAGAAGAAGTCGTTATGATAACTTATGAAATCGTTATCACAACCAAGTCGTTATAACTCCTAAAAGAATCGTTACGCTTACTTATAGAAACGTTATGATAAATAAGTCGTTACAACTCTCTAAAGGAATCGTTACGCTGACTTACAGAATCGTTATGACGAGCAAGTCGTTATAACTTTCTAAAGAAATTGTTACGATGACTTACAGAATCGTTATGACGAGCAAGTCGTTATAACTTTCTAAAGAAATCGTTACGATGACTTACAGAATTGTTATGACGAGCAAGTCGTTATAACTTTCTAAAGAAATCGTTACGATGACCTACAGAGTCGTTATGACGAGCAAGTCGTTATAACTTCTGAAGAAATCGTTACGATGACTTACAGAATCGTTATAATGAGCAAGTCGTTATAACTTCTGAAGGAGTCGTTACGATAACTTACAGAGTCGTTATAATGAGCAAGTCGTTATAACTTCTGAAGGAGTCGTTACGATAACTTACAGAGTCGTTATAATGAGCAAGTCGTTATAACTTCTGAAGGAGTCGTTACGATAACTTACAGAATCGTTATAATGATCAAGTCGTTATAACTCCTGAAGGAGTCGTTACGATAACTTACAGAGTCGTTATAATGAGCAAGTCGTTATAACTTCTGAAGGAGTCATTACGATAACTTACAGAATCGTTATAATGATCAAGTCGTTATAACTGAAGGAGTCGTTACGATAACTTACAGAGTCGTTATAATGAGCAAGTCGTTATAACTTCTGAAGGATCGTTACGATAACTTACAGAGTCGTTATAATGAGCAAGTCGTTATAACTTCTGAAGGAGTCGTTACGATAACTTACAGAGTCGTTATAATATCGACTTGTTTGACACAACAAGGTTATTCAATCTTACAAGTAAATCGTTGTACTTGTGAGGAAATCGTTACAGTTAATGAAGGAATCGTTATAGCTCTTCTGAAAACAATGTATGTAAGTACTTACCACAAATGCTTGACTTTCTTTGGGTATTTCCTGTGCTTAAGGCTAAATAAAACAAAGTTAGAAAAACTTTTGACAGTGTTTTTTTTATCACCAAAATAAGCATGTAATTAATTTAAAAGTATATGGGGATGGACTGTTCATCAAAATCTACGAATCCGGCCTTGTGGCGACTGGGTCGAAGTGCCGATTCCGAATTGCGGCCGTGCGGGTGGTTCCGATCGCCGAGCGAACAAATATCCGCATCTCACCCAAGGGGTGCAACAATCGGTGTACTAGTACACACGTACCGCGGTGGAATTTTGGCGCCGAAATGGAATTCTGCGAAACCAGCGTCCTGTCGACCGTCTCAGAGTGTCGATTCCGAATTGTGTTCACATAAGCGATTCTGATACCCGAGCAGAATGTTATGGCTGGTTCTTTCGCTGAAGGGGTGTGAATAATCTAGAATGGGTGACTATATCGGCGATGTTTGTGCACCCATATTTACGACCCGAGGAGGAGTTCTCGCGCCGAGTTGAACACAACTTCTGATCGCCGTGACAGGCCGACTTCGTGTGGTTGCCCCGCCAGTGATTCGCGTGATCGAGGGAGACGTTACTGCTAGAAAACCGTAAAAATGGAGAGATCGTCGGCTGGAATGACAATTTTGGAGTGTGAAACGAAGGTTTTTTGACCCTGAAACGTCGTTTTATCGCTCGAGGCGATAAGGGGCAACGAGCGCCTCTGAGTGCCGATTCTGAATTGGAGTCTTCTAAGCGATTCCTATAACCGAGCGGAAAGTTATGCCCGTTTGAGCGAAGGGGTGTTTGTATGTGATCGCATCAGCAGCTCGCGACCACGCTCCTGGAGAGAAATTTGGGTGCCGGACCTGAAATCTCCGAATTGGCCTTGTGCCGATCGGGTCGAAGTGCCGATTCCGAATTGCAGCCTCGCGAGCAGTTCCGATCGTCGGGCGAACAAATATCTACGTCTCACCCAAGGGGTGCCACAATCGGAGTACTAGTACACACGCTCCGCAGTGAAATTTCGGTCCCAAAATAGAATTCTGCGAAACTAGCGTCCTGTCGACCGTCTCGGAGTGCCGATTCCGAATTGTGATCACATAAGCGATTCCGATACCTAGGCGGAAAGTTATGGCCGGTTCTTTCGCTGAAGGGGTGTGAATAATCTGGAAGGGGTGACTATATCGGCGATATTTGTGCACCCATATTTACGACCCGGGGAGGAGTTCTCACACCGAATAAAACACAACTTTCGATCGCCGTGACAGGCCGACTTCGTATGGTTGCCCCGCCAGTGATTCGCGTGATCGAGGGAGACGTTACTGCTAGAAAAACCGTACGTAGAAACGAGGAGATCGTCGGTTGGAATCGCAATTTTAGAGTGCGAAACGAAAGTTTTTTCGACCCCAAAATGACGTTTTATCGCCTGAGGCGGTAAGGGCTACGAGCGCCTCTGAGTGCCGATTCCGAATTGGGGTCTTAGAAGCGATCCGATAATCGAGCGGAAAGTTATGCCCGTTTAAGCGAAGGGGGTCCGTATGCGATCGCATCGGCAGCACGCGACTACGCTCCTGGAGAGGAATTTGTGGGCCGGACCGGAAATCTCCGAATCTGGCCTTGTGCTGACCCGGTCGAAGTGTCGATTTCGAATTGCGGCCTCGCGGACGGTTCCGATCGCCGGGCAAACAAATATCTGCGTCTCACCCAAGGGGTGCGACAATCAGTGTACTAGTACACACGCTCCGCGGTGGAATTTTGGCCCCAGAATGGAATTCTGCGAAACCAGTGTCTTGTCGACCGTCTCGGAGTGTCGATTCCGAATTGTGGTCACATAAGCGATTCCGATACCCGGGTAGAAAGTTATGGCCGGTTCTTTCGCTGAAGGGGTGGGAATAATCCGGAATAGATGACTATATCGGCGATGTTTGTGTACCCATATTTATGATCCGGGGAGGAGTTCTCGTGCCGAGTTGAACACAACTTCTGATCACCGACTTGAGGGAGATGGAAACGACGTCTTATCGCCATCGAGGGAGACGTAATTGCTAGAAAACCCTAGAAACAGTGAGATTGTCGGCTGGAATCACAATTTTGGACAAGAGGATGACTAATGACAGATCATACATGGTACAAGTGCTCTCTATCTCCAGGGTAATTCATGGTACAACCAGCCCAGTCTCTATGAGGGAATCCATAGAGTACGGAGACTTACAGAGATCTTACGGAAAAGATCGCTAGTCTGCCAATACGGAATGACCAGCAGAGAGCTCCCAATTCCCCAAGAAGGGTGTGCCTAATCGTGCAAATGTGTAAGTTACGTGTCACAGATCTTTCCTAATCATGTATGCATTTGATGAACGATTAATGAAACATCGGAAAGCACATAGATAAGAAAAATCCACATGCAAATCATGATAGAAAACTTAACTAAACAAGTCCATTCTAATCATGTATTCATCACATATTCATATCACATACTTATTATGACAATTTCATATCAAGCTAGATCACAAGAAGGTAATCAAATGATCATAAGATCAATCACATATATACATTAGAATGATATTCATGTCATTACCATTTTCAAATGGGCTGATTACTTTTAGCCGATGCACACTAAGTGACATGCTTATAGACTAAGAGATTAAATATGTTGACTGACTAGCCAAAAAGTAAAGTCTCGGTCGGTTTTGAATCGCGTCCTACACAGTAGACGCTATTCATAACATGTTGTACAATTAAACAGGGCTAACTATGAAGAATGTAAATCGCGACGGCTTACCTGGTCGCCTTTTACCTTGAATCACGACGGGATACCATGTCGCGTTCATGAAAAGCATTAAAATACTAATATAAAAATTGGCGAAAAACTTTGAGCGGGAAAACATGTCAAATCGCGTCGGGGGTACCCGTCGCGTATCAGACAAGCACTGAAGTCCACGCAGTGCGAAGTCCCATGCGGACCGTTGACTGGTCAGACAGTGAATCTCGTCGGACCTCACAGTCACGTTTTATTGAATTGCGACGGCCAAGGCCGACGCGATACCAGGCACTGGAATCGCGTCGTCTGGTCTGGTCGTGATTCAAACTTCAAAACCAAAAACATAGGAACAAGCAGCGATCCTCTTACAACGGCTATATCTCTCTATCTACTGACATTTAGACAAACCTTCAACATGAAACATGACGAGGACAACTAGTAGAAAGACTTTCATGTTGTGGGTTGGATCTAATTTGGTCTCAAATCACGTACAACACATGAAGAACGCAAAAAGTCCTATACATGCGCGACTTAGGGAAAACACTTATAACTCGACGTATACACCATGAAAATTGGGCAAATCAAGTGCATATGAAACTATACATGCAGCATTACAAGATGGTACAAGTTTCGTTTAGTCTTGGCCCGAGATCACCTACCTTTGAATGCTAAGAATTCCTTGAAGGTTCTGGGTCGATGCAGTGGCTTGGGGAAGATGCTCTTCACGAATCCAAGCCCTAGGGTCGTCCTCCTTGCTCCTGGGCGTTCTTCCCACGTCCAGCAACGAAGGGAGCATGCTCAAGTCGGCCATAGAGGGTCTTATGATGGTTTTATAATGCCTATTCAGAGCTAATCATGTCTGACCCAAATTGGCTGGTTCTGGCCTACTTTTAGCCCAGTATCCTAAATTAAGAGGTTTATATTTGTGCATTAGAAAATTTAACCATTAGAGAGTAAAATAATGAAATATCTTTGTTTGAGCATTTTAATTTTATATTCCATGGCAGTTGTATCTTGTAAATCAACAATCATATGGTGAGGAAAAACTATGTCCCAAGAAAAGACACTTATCGGCGGCCCGCGACCACGCTCCCAGAGAGGAATTTGGGCGCCAGACCAGAAATCTCCGAATGCGACCTTGTGTCGAAAGGGTCGAAGTGCGGATTCCGAATTGGGGTCTCGCGGGCGATTCAGATCCCCGGGCGAATAAATATCTGCGTCCTACTCGAGGGGTACGACAATCGGTGTACTAGTACACACGCTCCGCGGTGGAGTTTCGGCCCCGAAATAGAATCCCGCGAAACCAGCGCCCTATCGACCATCTCGAAGTGCCGATTCCGAATTGTGGTCACATAAGTGATTCCGATGCCCGGGCGGAAAGTTATGCCCAGTTCTTTAGCTGAAGGGGTGGGAATAAATCGGAGGGGGTGACTATATCGGCGATGTTGGTGCACCCATATCTACGACCTGTGGAGGAGATCTCACGCTGAGCTTAACATGACTTCTGATCTCCGTGGCAGGCCGACTCCTTGTGTTGGCCCCACCAGCGATTCACGTAATCGAGGGAGACGCTACTGCCAGAAAACCATGGAATCAGGGAGATCGTCGGCCGAAATCGCAATTTTGGAGTGCGAAATGAAGGTTTTTTGGCCCCGAAATGACGTCTTATAACTTGAGGCAATAAGGGGGCGACATGCGCCTTTGAGTGCTGATTCTGAATTGGGGTCTTATAAGTGATTCCGATAACCGAGCGGAAAGTTATGCCCGTTTGAGCGAAGGGTTGTCCGTATGCGATCGCATCGGCGACCCGCGACCACGCTCCCGGAGAGGAATTTGGGCACCGAACCGAAAATCTCCGAATGCGACCTTATGTCGACCGGGTCAAAGTGCGGATTTCGAATTGGGGCCTGGCGGGCGATTCCGATCCCCGGGCGAACAATATCCGCCTCCTACTCGAGGGGTACGACAATCGATGTACTTTTACACACGCTCCGCGGTGGAATTTCGGCCCTGGAATGAATCCTGCGAAACCAACGCCTTGTCAACCGTCTCGGAGTGCTGATTCCGAATTGTGGTCACATAAGCGATTCCGATACCCGGACGGAAAGTTATGCCCAGTTCTTTCGCTGAAGGGGTGGGAATAAACAGGAGGGGGTGACTATATTGGCGATGTTGGTGCATCCATATCTACGACCTGTGGAGGAGATCTCGCGCTGAGCTTAACGCGACTTCCGATCTCCGTGGCAGGCCGACTCCGTGTGTTGGCCCCGCCAGCGATTCGCGTAATCAAGGGAGATGCTACTACCAGAAAACCTTAGAATCGGGGAGATCGTCGGCCGGAATGACAATTTCGAAGTGCGAAATGAAGGTTTTTTGGCCCTAAAAGAACGTCTTTTGCCTGAGGCAAGGCGACGAGCGCCTCTGAGTTTCGATTCCGAATTGGGGTCTTATAAGAGATTCCGATAATCGAGTGGAAAGTTATGCCCATTTGAGCGAAGGGGTGTCCATATGCGATCGTATCGGCGACCCGTGACCACACTCCGGAGAGGAATTTGGAAGCCGGACCGGAAATCTACGAATGCGACCTTGTGCCGACCGGATCGAAGTGCGGATTCTGAATTGGGGTCTCGCGGGCGGTTTCGATCTTCGGGCGAACAAATATCCGCGTCCTACCCGAGGGGTATGACAATCGTGTACTAGTACATATGCTCCGCGGCTGAATTTCGGCCCCAGAACGAAATCCCGCAAAACCAGCGCCCTGTTGACCATTTCGGAGTGCCTATTCCAAATTGTGGTTACATAAGCGATTCTGATGTCCGGGCGCAAAGGTATGCCCATTTATTATTTTTTTTTTTTCAATCTAGCCGAACTTAGAGGAGAGGGTAGGGACGCCCTCACTACTGAGGGTGCTACTACCTTCACCAAACGGCTAAGGATAATTTCATTAAGAGTGTGGTGAAAGGGGGGATGGGGAGGAGTACAAAAGGGACTCGGGGATCCTGAGCGGATGTCCTGCCTTATCATGGCGGCAGGAATCCATTACATTGCTGGGGAGGTCAGCCCAACGGTCCAAAAGTGTGAAACAAGCACAAGAAACAGCAAATTCTGCAAGGCAGTCCGCCACCTTGTTACCTTCCCTCGGGGCATACATGATCTCAGCCTTGACCTTAGCAGCAGCAACAATAATCTCCTGCAAATGAAGGAGAGATCCCACGGCCTGGGGGTTTGTATGGTTACAATATGCACAAGGTTTAAGGAATCAGTCTCAATCTGCACCTCACTGGCATCCATTTTGCAGCACAACCGCAGTCCATCCCTTAATGCGAGGGCCTCAGCAGCAAGACTGGTTTTCAGATCATGGTAGGGGGTGGCAAAAGCCCATTGCATGTCCCCATTGTGGTCCCTGACGATACACCGCCTCTAGCCTCACTAGACTGCTTGTTAAAAGCACCGTCAACATTTAGCTTTAGTCTCCCCTGGGGAGGGGGGGGGGTGTAAGCCATCTAACAGTTTTGAGTTCCATAACTTTCAGATTTCCATTTCCACTTGGGTTCTGGCTGAGAACATCTGACCAAGGCTGAGGGATCTTCTGGAAGCTGGCAGCAATACATATGGCTCGGACAAACATCAAACTTCTGTTGGTTAGCAAACATGGTGATGCCTTGGAATCTCGCCTTATTCCTGCTGCACCAAGTTTCCCACAAGACTTCCATGAATGTGCATTTCTTTAGCCGCCCAGTCGCATTGGAGATGTCTGGCTCAGTAAGGTAAGAGGTCACACCCTCGGCCACATCAGAAATTTCCATGTTCTTAAAATTCAGGAGATTAGTTAGATCTGTCCACACTTGGTTCGCTGTTCTACTCTTGAAAAGCAGGTGCACCAAGCTTTCAGGTTGGCTATCGGTGCAGCAGGAGCATTTAGAGCACATAGGTATGCCTTTTCCTTGGACTGTTCCATCAACCGGGATGAGATTCTGAATCATTCTCCACAGAAAGATGGACCATTTTAGAGGAATATAAGGAGACCACAGGGTTTTCCATTTCTGGGAGGTTTCAGGTTGGAGGAGAATCCGGACAGATTTGGTGGTGAGTTTACCATTGGAGTTCAAACACCAGATCCAAGTATCTTCTGAATTATTAGTGGTGAGGAATTGTTCCAGTAGGTAGGTGGAGCAGTGCATCAGGGCGTTTTGCAGGTGGGTGCTCACCGGGCTGCTAAGGGCCTGCTGAATGGTGCATAATTTATCGGGCATCGCCTACCATTTGTCTTCAGGAATATATGATCTGAGAGGAGCATCTCCTGTCCAAGTGTCAAACCAGAAATAGCCATCCGAGTTGTTGTCCATGGATATCATCATGTGGTAGTTTTGGATCAGCTGGGCTGCCTGCTTCCACATTCTTCTATCAGCTACAAGCATGAGTAGAAATTGAGCTTCTGAGTAGTGGCAATTAGATAGGTGCTTCCCCTTGAAAAATTTAGCCCATAAGGAGTTGGTAGATAATGCCGCCATAGCATTTTAGTTCTGAAAGCTAGCTGTATGTTGTTCAGGTTTAGAACACCGAGGCCCCGCATTCCTTCGGCTGAGCAATGTCCTTCCAGCTCTTCCAGTGTCTCTTCGGAGAACCTTCATAGGAACCCCAGAAGAAATTTGCAAGGATTCGGTGAAAGGCCCTCACAACAGTAACCGGGATGGGCATGGCATTCATGGTATATATAGGGAGGGCAGATAGGGTGTGCTGTATGAGAACAAGTATGTCCAGTTCTTTCGCTGAAGGGGTGGGAATAAACGGGAGGGGGTGACTATATCAGCGATCTTGGTGCACCCATATCTACGACCTGTGGAGGAGATCTCGCGCTGAGCTTAACACGACTTCCGATCGCCGTGGTAGACCGACTCCGTGTGTTCACCCCGCCAGCGATTCACGTAATCGAAGGAGACGCTACTGCCAGAAAACCTGGAATTGGGGTTATCGTCGGTCGGAATGTCAATTCGGAGTGCGAAACGAAGGTTTTTTGGCTCCGAAACGACGTCTTATCGCGTGAGGTAATAAGAGGGCGACGGGCGCCTCTGAGTTCCTATTCCGAATTAGGGTCTTATAAGCGATTCCAATAATCGAGCGGAAAGTTATGCCCGTTTGAGCGAAGGGGTGTCCGTATGTGATCGCATCGGCGGCCCGCGACCACGCTCCCGGAGAGGAATTTGGACGCCGGATCGGAAATCTGCGAATGCGACCTTGTACCGACCGGATCGAAGCGCGGATTCTAAATTGGGGCCTCACGGGCGGTTTCGATCCCCGGGCGAACAAATATCCGCGTCCTACCCGAGGGGTACGATAATCGGTGTACTAGTACACACGCTCCGCGGCGGAATTTCGGCCCCAGAACAGAATCCCGCGAAACCAACGCCCTGTCGACCGTCTCGGAGTGCCGATTCCGAATTGTGGTCACATAAGCGATTCCGATGCCAGGGCGGAAAGTTATGCCCAGTTCTTTCGCTGAAGGGGTGGGAATAAATGGGAGGGGTGACTATATCGGCGATGTTGGTGCACCCATATCTACGACCTGTGGAGGAGATCTCACGCTGAGCTTAACACGACTTCCGATCGCCGTGGCAGGCCGATTCCGTGTATTGGCCCCGCTAGCGATTCGTGTAATCGAGGGAGACGCTACTGCCAGAAAACCATGGAATCAGGGCGATCGTCGGCCAGAATCACAATTTCAGAGTGCGAAACGATGGTTTTTGACCCCGAAATGACGTCATATCGATTGAGGCTATAACAGGGCGACGAGCGCCTCTGAGTGCCGATTCCGAATTGGGGTCTTGTAAGCAATTCCGATAACCGAGCGGAAAGTTATGCCCATTTGAGCGAAGGGGTGTCCGTATGCGATCACATCGGCGGCCCGCGACCACACTCCTGGAGAGGAATTTGGGCACCGAACCGGAAATCTCCGAATGCGACCTTGGACCGACCGGATCGAAGTGCGGATTTAAAATTGGGGTCCGCCTCGGGTGAACAAATATCCGCGTCTACCCGAGGGGTACGATAATCGGTGTACTAGTACACACGCTCCGCGGCGGAATTTTGGCCCCAGAACAGAATCCCGCGAAACCAGCGCCCTGTCGACCGTCTTGGAGTGCCGATCCGAATTGTGGTCACATAAGCGATTCCGATGCCAGGACGGAAAGTAATGCTCAGTTCTTTCGCTGAAGGGGTAGGAATAATTGGGCGGGGGTGACTATATCGACGATGTTGGTGAACCCATATCTACGACCTGTGGAGGAGATCTCACGCTGAGCTTAACATGACTTCCGATCGCCGTGGCAGGCCGATTCCGTGTGTTGGCCCCGCTAGCGATTCGTGTAATCGAGGGAGACGCAACTGCCAGAAAACCATGGAATCGAGGCGATCGTCGGCCGGAATCGTAATTTCGGAGTGTGAAACGATGGTTTTTTGACGCCGAAATGACGTCTTATAGCCTAAGGCTATAACGAGGCGACGGTCGCCTCTGAGTGCCGATTCCGAATTGGGGTCTTGTAAGCGATTCCGATAACCGAGCGGAAAGTTATGCCCGTTTGAGGGAAGGGGTGTCCGTATGAGATCGCATCGGCGGCCCGCGACCACGCTCCCGGAGAGGAATTTGGGCGCCAGACCGGAAATCTCTGAATGCGGCCTTATGTCGACCGGGTCGAAGTGCGGATTTCGAATTGGGGCCTCGCGGGCGGTTTTGATTCCCGTGCAAACAAATATCTGCGTCTTACTCGAGGGGTACGACAATCGGTGTACTAGTACACACGCTCCGCGGTAGAATTTTGGCCCCGAAATGGAATTCTGTGAAACCAGCGTCCTGTCGATTGTCTCGGAGCGTTGATTCCGAATTGTGGTCATATAAGCGATTCCGATGCCTGGGCGGAAAGTTATGCCCAGTTCTTTCGTTGAAGGGGTGGGAATAAACGGGAGGGGTGACTATATCGGCGATGTTGGTGCACCCATATCTATGACTTGTGGAGGAGATCTCGTGCTGAGCTTAACACGACTTCCGATCACCGTGGTAGGCCGATTCCTTGTGTTGGCCCCGCCAGTGATTCGCGTAATCGAGGGAGACGCTACTGCTAGAAAATCATGGAATCGGAGTGATCATCGGCCGGAATCACAATTTCGGAGTGTGAAACGAAGGTTTTTTGACCTCGAAACGACATCTTATTGCCTGAGGCAATAAAGGGGCAATGGACGCCTCTGAGTGCCGATTCCGAATTGGGGTCTTATAAGCGATTCCGATAACGAGCGGAAAGTTATGCCCGTTTGATCGAAGGGGTGTCCGTATGCGATCGCATCGGCGGCCCGCGACCACGCTCCCGGAGAGGAATTTGGGCGCCGGACCGGAAATCTCCAAAATGCGACCTTATGTCGACCGGGTCGAAGTGCGGATTCCAAATTGGGGCCTCGCGGGAGGTTCCGATCCCCGGCGAACAAATATTCACATCCTACTCGAAGGGTACGACAATCGGTGTACTAGTACACCCGCTCCGCGGTGGAATTTCGGCCCCGGAACGGAATCCCGCGAAACCAGCGCCTTGTCGACCGTCTTGGAGTGCCGATTCTTAATTGTGGTCACATAAGCGATTCCAAAACTCGGGCGGAAAGTTATGCCCAGTTCTTTCGCTGAAGGGGTGGGAATAAACGGGAGGGGGTGACTATATCAGCGATGTTGGTGCACCCATATCTACGACCTGTGGAGAAGATCTCGTGCTGAGCTTAACATGATTTCCGATCGCCGTGGCCGGCCAACTTCGTGTGTTGCCCCCGCCAGCGATTCGCGTAATTGAGGGAGACACTACTGCCAGAAAATCTTGGAATCGGGGCGATCGTCGGTCGGAATGTCAATTTCAGAGTGCGAAACGAAGGTTTTTTGGCCCCAAAATGACGTCTTATCGCTTGAGGCAATAGAGGGCGACAGACGCCTCTAAGTGTCGATTCCGAATTGGGGTCTTATAAGCGATTCCAATAATCGAGCGGAAAGTTATGCCCGTTTGAGCGAAGGGGTGTCCGTATGCGATGGCATCGGCGGCCCGCGCCACGCTCCCGGAGAGGAATTTGGACGCTGGATCGGAAATTTGTGAATGCGACCTTGTACCGACCGGATCAAAGTGCGAATTCCAAATTGGGGCCTCGCGGGCGGTTCCGATCCCCGGGCGAACAAATATCCGCATCCTACCCGAGGGGTACGATAATTGGTGTACTAGTACACATGCTCCGCGGCGGAATTTCGGCCCCAGAACGGAATCGCGCGAAACTAGCGCCCGTCTCGGAGTGCCGATTCCGAATTGTGGTCACATAAGCGATTCCGATGCCCAGGCGGAAAGTTATGCCCAGTTCTTTCGCTGAAGGGGTGGGAATAAACGGGAGGGGGTGACTATATTGGCGATGTTGGTGCACCCATATCTACGACCTGTGGAGGAGATATCATGCTGAGCTTAATACGACTTCCGATCGTCGTGGCAGGCCGATTCCGTGTGTTGGCCCCGCCAGGGATTCGCGTAATCGATGGAGACGCTACTGCCAGAAAACCATGGAATCGGGGAGATTGTCGACCGGAATAACAATTTTGGAGTGCGAAAGGATGGTTTTTTGACTCCGAAATGACGTATTATCACCTAAGGCAATAAGGGGGCGACGGGCGCCTCTGAGTGCCGATTCCGAATTGAGGTCTTATAAGCGATTCCGATAACCGAGCGGAAAGTTATGCCCGTTTGAGCGAAGGGGTGTCCGTATGCGATCGCATCGGCGGCCCGCGACCACGCTCCCAGAAAGGAATTTTGCCGCCGGACCAGAAATCTTCGAATGCAACCTAGGACTGACCGGATCGAAGTGCGGATTCTGAATTGGGGCCTTGCGGGCGGTTCTGATCCTCGGGCGAACAAATATCTGCGTCCTACCCGAGGGGTAAGATAATCGGTGTACTAGTACACACGCTCCACGACGGAATTTTGGCCCCGGAACGAAATCCCGCGAAACCAACGCCCTGTCGACCGTCTCGGAGTGTCGATTCCGAATTGTGGTCACACAAGCGATTTCGATGCCCGGGCGGAAAGTTATGCCCAGTTCTTTCACTGAAGGGGTGGGAATAAACGGGAGGGGGTGACTATATCAGCGATGCTAGTGCTCCCATATCTACGACCTGTGGAGGATATCTCGTGCTGAGCTTAACACGACTTCTGATCGCCGTGGCAGGCCGATTCCGTGTGTTGGCCTCGCAGCGATTCGCGTAATCGAGGGAGACGTTACTGCCAAAAAAACCTTGTAATCGGGGCGATCGTCGACCGGAATCACAATTTTGGAGTGCGAAACAAAGCTTTTTTACACTGAAACGACATCTTATCGCCTGAGGCAATATGGGGGCAATGGGCGCCTCTGAGTGCCAATTCCGAATTGGGGTCTTATAAGCGATTCCGATAACCGAGCAGAAAGTTATGCCCATTTGAGCGAAGGGGTGTCCGTATGCGATCGCATCGGCGGCCCGCGACCACGCTCCCGGAGAGGAATTTGGGCGCCGGACCGTAAATCTCCGAATGCAACCTTGTGTCGACCGGGTCGAAGTGCGGATTCTGAATTGGAGCCTCGTGGGCGGTTCCGATTCCCGGGCGAACAAATATCCGCGTCCTACTCGAGGGGTATGACAATCGCTGTACTAGTACACACGCTCCACGACGGAATTTTGGCCCCGGAACGGAATTCTGCGAAACCAGCGCTCTGTCGATCGTCTCGGAGTGCCGATTTCGAATTGTGGTCACATAAGCGATTCCGATGCCCGAGCGGAAAGTTATGCCCAGTTCTTTCACTGAAGGGGTGGTAATAAACGGGAGGGGGTGACTATATCGGCGATGTTGGTGCACCCATATCTTTGACCTGTGGAGGAGATCTCGTGCTGAGCTTAACACGACTTCCGATCGCCGTGGCCGGCCGATTCCGTGTGTTGGCCCCGCCAGCGATTCACGTAATCGAGGGAGACGCTACTGCCAGAAAACCATGGAATCGGGGTGATCGTCGGCCAGAATCGCAATTTCAGAGTGCGAAACGATGGTTTTTGGACCCCGAAACAACGTCTTATCACCTGAGGCGACAAGGGGGGATAGGCGCCTCTGAGTGCCAATTTCGAATTGGGGTCTTAAAAGCGATTCCGATAACCGAGCGGAAAGTTATGCTCGTTTGAGCGAAGGGGTGTCCGTATGCGATCGCATCGGCAGCCCGCGACCATGCTCCCGGAGAGGAATTTGGGCGCCGGACCAGAAATCTCCGAATGCGACCTTGTTTCGACCGGGTCGAAGTGCGGATTCCGAATTGGGGCCTCGCAGACGGTTCCAATTCTCTGGCGAACAAATAATTGCGTCCTACTCGAGGAGTACGACAATCGGTGTACTAGTACACAAGCTCCGCAGTGAAATTTCGGCCCCGGAACGGAGTCTCGCGAAACCAGCACCCTGTCGACCATCTCGAAGTGCCGATTCTAAGTTGTGGTCACCTAAGCGATTCCGATGCCGGGCTGAAAGTTATGCCCAGTTCTTTCGCTGAAGGGGTGGGAATAAACGGGAGGGTGTGACTATATCAGCGATGTTGGTGCACCCATATCTATGACCTGTGGAGGAGATCTCGCGCTGAGCTTAACATGACTTCCGATCGCCATGGCAGGCCGATTCCTGTGTTGGCCCCGCAAGCGATTCGTGTAATCGAGGGAGACGCTACTGCCAGAAAACCATGGAATCGGGGCGATCGTCGGCCGGAATCACAATTTCGGAGTGTGAAACGATGGTTTTTGGACCCCAAAATGATGTCTTATCGCCTAAGGCGATAAAGGGGAGATGGGCTCCTCTGAGTGCCGATTCTGAATTGAGGTCTTATAAGCGATTCCGATAACCGAGCGGAAAGTTATGCCCGTTTGAGCGAATGGGTGTCCATATGCGATCGCATCGGCGGCCCGCGACCACACTTTTAGAGAGGAATTTGGGCGCCGAACTGAAAATCTTCGAATGCGACCTTGTGTCAACCGGGTCGAAGTGCGGATTCCGAATTGGGGACTCGCGGGCAGTTCCGATTCCCGGGCGAACAAATATCCACGTCCTACTCGAGGGGTTTGACAATCGGTGTACTAGTACACACGCTCCGCGGTGGAATTTCAACCCCGAAACGGAATGCCGCAAAACTAGCACCCTGTCGACCGTCTCGGAGTGCCGATTCCGAATTGTGGTCACATAAGCGATTCCGATGCCCTGGTGGAAAGTTATGCCCAGTTCTTTCGCTAAAGGGGTGGGAATAAACGGTAGGGGGTGACTATATCAGTGATGTTGGTGCACCCACATCTATGACCTGTGGAGGAGATCTCGCGCTGAGCTTAACACGACTTCCGATCGCCGTGGCAGGCCGATTCCGTGTGTTGGCCCCGCCAACGAGTCGCGTAATCGAGGGAGACACGACTGCCAGAAAATCATGGAATCGGGGTGATCGTCGGCCGGAATCACATTTTCAGAGTGCAAAACGATGGTTTTTTGACCCCGAAACGACGTCTTATCGCCTGAGGCAAAATTGGGGCGACGGGCGCCTCTGAGTGCCGATTCCGAATTGTGGTCTTATAAGCGATTCCGATAACCAAGCAGAAAGTTATGCCCATTTGAGCGAAGGGGTATCCGTATGCGATCGCATCAGTGGCCCTCGACCACGCTCCCGGAGAGGAATTTGGGTGCCGGACCGAAAATCTCCCAATGCGACCTTGGACCGACCAGATCGAAGTGCGGATTCCGAATTGGGGCTTCGCGGGCGGTTCCGATCCTCGGGCGAACAAATATCCGCGTCCTACCCGAGCGGTACAATAATCAGTGTACTAGTACACACGCTCCGCGGTGGAATTTCTGCCCCGGAACGGATACCCATGAAACCACCGCCATGTCGACCGTCTCGCAGTGCCGATTCTGAATTGTGGTCACATAAGCGATTCCGATGCCTAGACAGAAAGTTATGCCTAGTTCTTTGGCTGAAGGGGTGGGAATAAACGGGAGGGGGTGACTATATTGGCGATGTTGGTGCACCCAAATCTACGACCTGTGGAGGAGATCTCACGCTAAGCTTAACACGACTTCCGATTGCAGTGGCAGGCCGATTCTGTGTGTTGTCCCGCCAGCAATTCGCGTAATCGAGGGAGACGCTACTGCCAGAAAACCATGGAACCAAGGCGATCGTCGGCCGGAATCGCAATTTCAGAGTGTAAAACGAAGGTTTTTTGGCCCCGAAACGATGTCTTATCGCTTGAGGCAATAAGGGGGCAACAGACGCATCTGAGTGCTGATTCTGAATTTGGGTCTTATAAGAGATTCCGATAACCGAGCGGAAAGTTATGCCCGTTTGAGCGGAGGGGTGTCCGTATGCGATTGCATCGGCGGCCCGTGACCACGCTCCCAGAGAGGAATTTAGGCTCCGGACTAGAAATCTCCAAATGCAACCTTGTGTCGACCGGGTCGAAGTGCGGATTCCGAATTGGGGCCTCGCGGGCGGTTTCGATCCCCGGGCGAACAATATCCGCATCCTACCCGAGGGGTACGATAATCAGTGTAATAGTACACACACTCCGCGGCAGAATTTCTGCCCCGGAACGGAATCCCGCGAAACCAATGCCCTGTGACGGAACGCCTCGTCCAAGCCCGTTAAACCGGTAACGTACTTGATCCGAGTCCGTCTCCCGCGAACGGGCCGAAGCCTCGCAAGGGATACCACACACTAGGCCGTGAAAACACAAAGGAACACACCTTTGCATTTATAATATACAAGGTTTTACATAGCCAACTTCAAAAGAAATAAAAGAAAGTACACAAGCCTGGGGCATACCCTGAGGTGCAACAAGTACAACTGAAGAAAGAAAAGCTACACTGCTGGAGGCGCTGGGCCAACACCGCTACGTCGCGGCTCCGAACTGGACGACGGTTGAGAAACCTCCTCCTCGCCCTCGTCTGTGGGGAGTAGGAGTGAGCCTCGCTAGTCACTGGATCAGTAGGGAACTCCCCCAACACCAAGCAAACCAAACACAAGTTCCAGAAGCAGTAAACTATGCTAGCAATTTATAGCACAACTAAACAGGATATTAAAGCTATAAACAAACTCACCGCTAGCCAACTGCGTAAAATAGCTGCAATAAATAATGGCAAAACTCCAACATGTGTACGAGCTACGATAGAGACTGCCACACTCGAGCCACGTAGACTGGTTCGCGACACCAGCAATAGACTCGGACAAACTAACACAGGTCTACCTCTCAGTCTCGCAGCTACAGACGAAAGGTCCAGCTGCCGCTCCACGTGAAAAAGACAAGCAACTATGGAGACCAACTAAACACACCACCTGCTGACCACACGGTCACAGGCCCATGCCTGGAACCTCTAGAGACCCTGGCCTGGGCTCCTAGAGTGAGGCACTGGAAAAGGACTAGTTGGGGACCAGTGTCGACAACTGGTGTCCGTACCCTCAACTAAGAGCGCGCTACAAGTGACTAAAAACAAACTCAAGAGTCATTGTCCCACTGTCGTCTTTCCCTTAGCCGGACGTAAACTCAAACTAAGGAGTGAGGGTGTCCAGGTCAGACGACACAGACCTCGACGATACAGCACAAGTGCCGGGACAAAGCCCCGAGCTAACAGTCTGGCTCACAGAGAACCTGGGGCACCCAACTGAAGAGGTAACCACGGTAGGCGTCTACTACCTGACACGCACATAGAAACCACGTGCGCACCGTACAAACCATGTGAAACCTCACGTAAACCTCGTGTACTGACGGTCCACAACACATGAACACCACCTGCCTCGTGTGAATGCTACGTCCACAGGCAAACTACTAGCTAGCTACGTAACCTGTGAGCTAGCCTCGAAAACCACGCGCTTCCCAGAGCGCCACAAGTGCCAATGCACTACTCACTAACACTAAGCATACCGATAACGATAATCGGATAATCACATGCTTAAACCATGCACAAACAGGGCCTCTCGGGCCAAGTCGCGACAACCCATTGGGTCGTCTTCAGAATGCGTCGCCACGACATGTCGCCTTCTGATCCAGAACGCGACCTACTAACATGTCGCCTCTTGATCCTTAACGCGACACATCGCTGTGTCGCGTTCAGAACGCAACATAGGGACCCGTCGCCTTACCAGGCGGGAACCCTAATCCGGGCTTTCTCCATGACAGCCCATTCCACACTATACAAACCACCCTTAATTCCTTGTTTTCATGCTTTTGTGAATACCTAAGCATGCTATCTAATGTTAGAAAAACGTTAACTGATTGGAACCCTATCCCATGTGATTTACACCCTGAAAACAGGAAGAGTTCACCTACCTTCACGAAGAACACATTGCGCGGTGATCTTACGGCGTTTCCCCTGTTTCTCCTGGACTCCCCGCAGCGAGAACACGCCGAACCTGCCGATTCCCACGCGAAATCGCCAAAATCTCCTCCCCTGGCCGAGCAGAACCCTGGTCCGTTCTGCTTGGCTGGTTTATTAAAAAACTGCTGCGGTTCGGAATGCGACGCATCGTGGCGCCGCGACCAGGTCGCGATGGACCTGAGCTTCGCCTTCCCGACGCTCGCTGCCCTGAGCACTACACGTGGCGCACATGCAGACGCTCAACGCACCAAGCGACCACATGAACGCGACGACCACCTCTGTCGCGTTAAGAACGCGACAGACCCTCCTGTCGCAATGACAGGTTGAGCAATCTAGGGTACTGTAGGCCCAAAACGTCGGCCCAGTAAACCCCAGAAACGCACACACACACGGCACACAAGCCACATTGGCCTCACATTGCCACCACAAGCGCTAAACACACGGTCCACGAGTATCCGAAAAATGCACGACGTTATTACTATCATCTAAAAAGAAATTTCATTCTCGAAAATCATAACTTAATTTCACCACACAATGTACACATATATTTACATATACTATCATCTAAAAAGATTTAAAACATTCCTTAAACAAGCAAGGATATCCTTTAGCCATTTCGTCGGCTAACTCCCAGGTTCCTCACCACCCAACCTATTCTCCCATTGACTTTAACTAACTCAATTTCTTTATTTCGCAACCTTTTCGTCTTGCGATCAGTAATTTGTACTGGATATTCAGGCATGGACTGTCCGGTCTCAAATCACTTCCTTGATAACTGATTATTTGCGCTGGGTCCTCAATACACTTCTTTAACATGGAGACATGAAAGATATCATGAACATCTGCAAAATCTGCTGGCAAATCCAGTCTATACGCTGTCTCCCCAATTCTTTCCAACACCTAGAAGGGACCTACATATCTCGGACTCAGTTTTCCCTTCTTACTGAATCTCACAATACCTTGCTAGGAGAAATTTTAGAAAAACATAATCTCCAACTTCAAATTGAAGTGACCTTCTCCGATTATCAACATAACTTTTCTGTCTACTCTGAGCTGTTTGCAATTTTTCCTTAATAAACTGTACCAACTCTGTAGTTTGCTGAACTAATTCAGGGCCCACTAACTGCCTCTCTCCCACTTCATGCCAATTTAAAGGTGTTCTACATGGTCTTCCATACAAAGCTTCATATGGTGCCATCCCAAGGCTGGTATGGTAACTATTTATAAGCAAATTCCACCATACCCAAATGATGCTCCCAGCTACCCCCCAAATTAAACAACAAGTTCGCAACATATCTTCAACTCTAGATAGTTCTCTCTATTTGACCATCCGTCTGCGGGTGATAGTTGAGCTATACCTCAACTCAGTGCCTACAAACTCTCAAGGCTCCTCCAAAAACCTGAAGTAAACCTGGGATCTCTATCAGATACAATTGACTTCGGAACACCATGAAGTGGAATAATTCTATCAGCATACACTTTTGCTAATTTATCCACTGGCCAAGACATACTCACTGGCACCAATCTGCACACTTAGTCAATCTATCCACAAACACCTATATTCCATTATGACCTGATGCTGTTCTTGGTAAGCCTGCCACGAAGCCCATAGCAATATCATCCCACTTCCACTGCGGAATGGGTAACGGTTGCAATAGACCTCCAGGCTTCTGATGCTCTGCCTTAATTTGCTGACACAAACACATCTTGAAACAAACTCAGCTATTTCCTTTTTCATATGAGGCCACCAAAAATGTTTTCTCAGATCCTGGTACATCTTGGTACTGCCTGGATGAATAGTGTATCGAAATTTATGAGCCTCTTCTAATACTCTCTGCTTCACTTCTCTTTCTACTGGTACAAATAACCTGCCTCTGAGCCTGACCACACAATTATCATCAAGGGTAACCCCTTCCATTTTCACAATTTCGGCTAATTTGCATCTGCTTTCTGAGCTTCAACAATATGCCAATACAAAGACGGCTCTACGGTACTACTGGCTAGTACTGCCCGTCGCTGACTACTTGGCACGTACAAGGAGTTTTCTGCTATCTCCTCATACAACTTCCATTCTTTAATCATCATAGATGACTTACATAAGCTTTTGCTTAAGGCATCAGCAACAACATTGGCCTTACCCGGATGGTAAGCAAACTAAAATCATAATCCTTCAAATATTCCACCCATCTACGCTGGCGAAGATTTAAATCCTTCTAAGAGAAGATATACTTTAAAATTTATGATCTGTAAAAATTTTAAATCTTTCGCCATACAAATAATGCCTCCACATTTTCAAGGCATACACAACTGCTGCCAATTCTAAATCATGAGTGGGATAATTCTCTTCTGCTGGCTTCAATTGCCTGGATGCATAGGTTGTCACTTTGCCATGCTGCATTAACACTGTGCCCAGCCCTCTTCTAGATGCATCTGTATACATAACAAATCCACCACTTCCTGCCGGTAGTGTCAATATTGGTGCTGCAGTAAGCCTCTTCTTAATTCCATAAAACTTCTCTGACACTCCCCGGACCGCACAAATGGCACACCCTTCCTAGTCAGTCTAGTCATGGGTGCCGCAATCTTAGAAAAGTCTTGTATGAAGCGCCTATAATAGCCTGCCAGCCCCAAGAAACTTCTAATCTCTGTAATTGTCTTAGGCACTTCCCACTTCATTACAGCTTCTACCTTACTTGGATCAACTGCCACTCCATCTGCCGAGATGACATGACCCAAAAACTGAATTTCCTTTAACCAGAACTCACACTTACTAAATTTAGCAAACAACTGATTATCTCTTAATAACTGAAGAGTAAACCTCAAATGAGCAGCATGCTCCTCTTCAGAAGCTGAATAAATCAGAATATCATCTATAAAGACCACAATGAATTGGTCCAAGTACGGATGAAAAATTATGTTCATCAGATCCATGAAAGCTGCAGGAGCATTGGTCAGCCCAAACGGCATAACCACAAACTCATAGTGACCATATCTAGTCCTGAAAGCTTTTTATCTATATCCTCCTATTTGATTCTCAACTGATGGTACCTTGACCTCAAGTCAATTTTAGAAAACACTTTTGCTGACTGCAATTGGTCAAATAAATCATCTATTCTTGGCAACATGTACTTATTCTTAATGGTCACATCATTCAACTTTCTATAGTCAATACACATTCGAAAGCTTCCATCCTTCTTTTTCACAAATAACACTGGTACTCCCCACGGGGAATGACTCGGCCTAATAAACCCTTTTTCTAACAATTCTTCCAATTGCTTTTTCAACTCTTTGAGCTCTGTCGGTGCCATCCGATAGGGTGCTTTAGAAATCGGCATGGTACCCGGTAACAACTCAACAGTAAAGTCCACCTCTCTGTGTGGAGCTAACTAGGTAACTCATCTGGAAACACATCTGCAAATTCCCTAACCACGAGAACTGCTTCAACTGACTTACTAGTTTCTACCAAACTTACAGAAGCTAAGTAAGCCACACACCCCGCATTAATCAACTTCTAGCTCTAATTGCAGAAATTATAAACTTAGAAGCATAGAAAGGCATACCTTGATATTCAAATATAGAACATTGGGGTGACAAAACCTGATCCTTTTCTTCCTGCAATCTAGCATAGCTCCATAGGCCTCAAGCCAGTCCATTCCCAAGATAATATCATAATCAGTCAACTGTAAAGCATATAACCGACCTGGCATCTGGATCCCCTCAAACACAACTGGAGCCTCATCTATATAACACGAGGTGAGCATAAACTCACTAGAGGGAACCTCCACTACTAATTCACATGATTTTTCTTCTAAAGGATGAGCCATACTATCCAGGAATTCTTCAGAAATAAATGAATGCGAGGCACCTGAATCAAATAAAACTTTCGCTGAATATTCATAAATGGGAATAGTACCTTCTATCATATTTGATGCCTCCGCCTGGGCACGGGTGATAGCCATAATCCGACCCCTACCTCTCTCCTGAGGTGCTCCTCTGCCACGACCTGCTTGTGGCTGCTGAGACTACTGCGGCTGCTGAACACCCCTTCCATAACCATATTCCCTCGGATAGGGACAATTACGGATCAAATGCCCCAGCTGATTGCAGTTAAAACACCTATAGCCTGGTGGAAGGATAGGCTGTCTGGCGGTACTTTGCTGTGATTCTTCCACCTTTGGCTTACCACGACCCTGCTAAACTTGCTGACGACCTCCCCATCCTCTTCCTTTACCTTTAAATGCCTGCTTTAATTTCTGGCCCCACTTACCAAAACCAGATGAGGAAGGTCCTGCTGATGCTTTACCCTTACTTACACCTGCTGACTGCTGGGGTAGCCGAAAACTACCCGAACCTGACTCGCCCACCTGACGAGTTCGAACTGCTCTCTCAAGAGTAGCTGCTCTCTGGGCTGCTTCTTCAACTATTCTACACATTAATGGTATCACTGCAATCTGCAATTCTGGCCTCAAACCACGGATAAAATATTCAACCATCATAGCATTATCCGTGACAACATAGGGTGCATACCTGCTCAGAGCCATGAACCGCATATGATATTCCAAAACCAAAGTCCCACCTTGCTGCAAGGTCCTGAACTGCTCCCTTTTTGCCTGCTGCACTTGAAGAGGAAAGAATGTATCATTAAACACTTCAAGAAATTCAGTCCAGGTAATAGCACCCTCTACTCTGCCTGCAAAGGTGGTTTGCATCTTCAGACGCCACCATTCCTGCGCAAATCCCCTCATCTGAAAAGTAGCCAACACCACTCTGTCCGCTGTCGGACACTCATGGTCATAAAGACCCTCTCAATCTCATGAATCCAGTGCTCCGCTGTATCTGGATTCGGCCCACCAGAGTAGGTAGGCGGCTGCAACCTCAAAAATTTTTCAATTTGCACCACTGGCTCTTCTGCCGCAATTACGGGTGGTGATGGTGGTACTGGTGCCACAAAAGGTACCTCCACCCCTGGCGGTGGCGGAACTGGGGCCACAGGTACCGCCTCTCCGGTCACTGGTGGTACCGGTACCTGCTGATCCATCCTCATCCGAATTTCGGTGAGGCTCTCCCAAATCCTTTCTATCATCCGTTGAGTTGACTACTCAGGGTCATCTCCTCCACCACCCCAGTCTCTTCTATCGGCCATTACAACTGCCTGTACACACAACAAGCCAACCATAGGCAAAACAACGAATCATTAAAAAACCAAGGCCAGCTATCAGCAGTGTATCTAGAAGAATATATGGCTATGTAACTCCTTAATTCCTTTATATTCACATGGACCTTGCTCTGATACCAACTGTGACGGAACACCTCATCCAAGCCCGTTAAATCGGTAACGTACTTGATCCGAGTCCGTCTCCCACAAACGGGCCGAAGCCTCACAAGGGATACTACACACTAGTCCGTGAAAACACAAAGGAGCACACCATTGCATTTATAATATAAAGGTTTTACATAGCCAACTTCAAAAGAAATAAAAGAAAGTACACAAGCCTGGGGATACCCCGAGGTGCAACAGGTACAACTGAAGAAAGAAAAGCTACACTGCTGGAGGCGTTGGGCCACACCGCTACGTCGCGGCTCCGAACTGGACGACGGTAGAGAAACCTCCTCCTTGCCCTCGCCTGTGGGGGTAGGGGTGAGCCTTGCTAGTCACTGGCTCAGTAGGGAACTCCCCCAACACCGAGCAAACCAAACACAAGTGCCAAAAGCAGAAACAATGCTAGCAATTATAGCACAACTAAACAGGATATTAAAGCAATAAACAAACTCACCGCTAGCCGACTGCGTAAAACAGCTGCAATAAATAAATGGCAAAACTCCAACATGTGTACGAGCTATGGTAGAGACCGCCACACTCGAGCCACATAGACTGGTTCGCGACACAAGCAACAGACTCAGACAAACTAACACAGGTCTACCTCTCAGTCTCGCAGCCACGGACGAAAGGTCCAGCTGCCGCTCCATGTGAAAAAGACATGCAACTGTAGAGACCAACTAAACACCACCACCTGCGGACCACACGGTCACAGGCCCATGCCTGGCACCTCTAGAGACCCTGGCCTGGGCTCGCTAGAGTGAGGCAGTGGAAAAGGACTAGTCGGGGACCAGTGTCGACAACTGGTGTCCGTACCCCCAACTAAGAGCGTGCTACAAGTGACTAAAAACAAACTCAAGAGTCACTGTCCCACTGAAATCTTTCCCTCAGCCGAACGTACAACTCAAACTAAGGAGTGAGGGTGTCCAAGTCAGACGACACAGACCTCGACGGTACAGCACAAGTACTGGGACAAAGCCCCGAGCTAACAGCCTGGCTTATAGAGAACTTGGGGCACCCAACTGGAGAGGTAACCACGGTAGGCGTCTACTACCTGACATGCACACATAAACCACGTGCGCATCACACAAACCATGTGAAACCTCACGTAAACCTCGTGTACTGATGGTCCACAACACGTGAACACCACCTGCCTCGTGTGAACGCTACATCCACAGGCAAACTACTAGCTAGCTAGGTAACCTGTGAGCTAGCCTCGAAAACCACGCGCTTCCCAGAGCGCCACAAGTGCCAATGCACTACTCTAACACTAAGCATACCGATAACGATAATCGTATAATCACATGCGTAAACATGCACAAACAGGGCCTCTCGGGCCAAGTCGCGACAACCCATTGGGTCGCCTTCAGAACGCGTCACCACAACATGTCGCCTTCAGATCCAGAACGCGACCTACTAACATGTAGCCTCTTGATCCTTAACGCGACACATCGCTGTGTCGCGTTCAGAACACGACATAGGGACCCGTCGCCTTACAGGCGGGAACCCTAATCCGGGCTTTCTGCATGACAGCCCATTCTACACTATACAAACCACCCTTAATTCCTCGTTTTCATGCTTTTGTGAATACCTAAGCATGCTATCTAATGTTAGAAATGCGTTAAACTGATTGGAACCCTATCCCATGCGATTTACACCCTGAAAACAGGAAGAGTTCACCTACCTTCACGAAGAACACACTGCGCGGCGATCATACAGCGTTTCCCCTATTTCTCCCGGACTCCTCGCAGCGAGAACACGCCGAACCCGCCGATTCCCATGCGAATCGCCAAAATCTCCTCCCCCTGGCCGGGCAGAACCCCTGGCCCATTCTGCTTGGCTAGGGTTATTTAAAAACCTTATGCGGTTCGGAATGCGACGCATCGTGGTGCCGCGACCAGGTCGCGACGGACCTGAGCGTCGCCTTCCCGACGCCCGCTGCCCTGAGTGCTACACGTGGCGCACATGCAGACGCTCAACGCACCAATGCGGCCCAAAACGTCGGCCTAGTAAACCCTAGAAACACACACACACACGGCACACAAGCCACATTGGCCACCACAAGCACACTAAACACACGATCCATGAGGATCCAAAAATGCGCGATGTTACATTCCCTGTCGACCGTCTCGGAGTGCCGATTCCGAATTGTGGTCACATAAGCGATTCTGATGCCCGGGCGGAAAGTTATGCCCAGTTCTTTCGCTGAAGGGGTGAGAATAAATGGGAGGGGGTGACTATATCGGCGATGTTGGTGCACCCATATCTACGACCTGTGGAGGAGATCTCGCACTGAGCTTAACATGACTTCCGATCGTCGTGGCAGGCTAATTCCATGTGTTGGCCCGCCAACGATTCGCGTAATCGAGGGAGACGCTACTGACCAGCGATTCGCAAAATCGAGGGAGTCGCTAATGCCAAAAAACCTTGGAATAGGGGAGATCGTCAGCTAGAATCACAATTTCGGAGTGCGAAATGAAGGTTTTTAGTCCCCGAAACAACGTCTTATCGCCTGAGGCAATAAGTGGGCGTCGAGCGCCTCTGAGTGCCGATTCCGAATTGGGGTCTTATAAGCGACTACGATAACCGAGCGAAAAGTTATGCATGTTTGAGCGAAGCGGTGTTCGTATGTGATCGCATCGGCAGCCTGCGACCGTGCTCCCGGAGACGAATTTGGGCGCCGAACCGGAAATCTCCGAATGCGACCATTTACCGACCGGGTCGAAGTGCCGACTCTGAATTGGGGCCTCGCGGGCGGTTCCGACCCCCAAGCGAATAAATATCCGCGTCCGACGGAGGGTACGGCAGTGGTGTACTATTACACACGCTCCGGAGGGGATTTTGGCCCCAGAACGAAATTCCGCAAAACCAGCGCCCTGTCGACCGTCTCGGAGTGCCGATTCCAAATTGTGGTCACGTAAGCGATTCCGATGCCCGTGCGGAAAGTTATGCCCATTCCGAATTGTGGTCACGTAAGCGATTCCGATGCCCGTGCGGAAAGTTATGCCCAATTCTTTCGCTGAAGGGGTGGGAAAAAACCGGAGGGGTGACTATATTGGCGATGTTCGGGCACCCATATCCACGACCTGGGGAGGAGATCTCGCGTCGAGTTGAACACGACTTCCGATCGCTGTGACTGGGCGGCTCCGTGTGTGGACTCCGCCAGCGATTCGCGTAATCGAGGGAGTCGCTACTGCCAAAAAACCTTGGAATAGGGGAGATCGTCGGCTAGAATTGCAATTTCGGAGTGCGAAACTAAGGTTTTTAGACCCCGAAACGACGTCTTATCGCCTGAGGCAATAAATGGGCGTCGAGCGCCTCTGAGGGCCGATTCTGAATTAAGGTCTTATAAGCGATTCCGATAACCGAGCGAAAAGTTATGCCTATTTGAGCGAAGCGGTGTCCGTATGCGATCGCATCGGCACCCTGGACCGCGCTCCGGAGAGGAATTTGAGCGCCGGATCGGAAATCTCCGAATGCGACCATTTACCGACCAGGTCGAAGTGCCAACTCTGAATTGGGGCCTCGCGGGCGGTTCCGACCCCCGGGTGAATAAATATCTGCGTCCGACCGGAGGGTACGGCAGTCGGTGTACTAGTACACACGCTCCGAGGGGGATTTTGTCCCCGGAACGGAATTCCTCGAAACCAGCGCCCTGTCGACCGTCTCGGAGTGCCGATTCCGAATTGTGGTCACGTAAGCGATTCCGATGCCCGTGCGGAAAGTTATGCCCAATTCATTCGCTGAAGGGGTGGGAATAGACCGGAGGGGTGACTATATCGGCGATGTTCGGGAACCCATATCGACGACCTGGGGAGGAGATCTCACGTCGAGTTGAACACGACTTCCTATTGCTGTGACTGGGTGGCCCGCATGTGGGCTCCGCCAGCGATTCGCGTAATCGAGGGAGTCAATACTGCCAAAAAACCTTGGAATAGGGGAGATCGTCGGCTAGAATCGCAATTTCAGAGTGAAAAATGAAGGATTATAGACCCCGAAACGACGTCTTATCGCCTGAGGCAATAAGTGGGCATCGAGCGCCTCTGAGAGCCGATTCCGAATTGGGGTCTTATAAGCTATTCCGATAACCGAGCAAAAAGTTATGCCTATTTGAGCGAAGCGGTGTCCGTATGCGATCGCATCGGCACCCTGCGACCGCGCTCCTGGAGAGGAATTTGAGCGCCGGACCGGAAATCCTCCGAATGTGACCATTTACCAACCGGGTCGAAGTGCCGACTCTGAATGGGGCCTCGCGGGCGGTTCTGACCCCGGGCGAATAAATATCCGCGTCCGACCGGAGGGTACGACAGTCGGTGTACTATTACACACGCTCCGGAGGGGATTTTGGCCCCGAACGGGATTCTGCGAAACCAGCGCCCTGTTGACCATCTCGGAGTGCCGATTCCGAATTGTGGTCACGTAAGCGATTCCAATAACCGTGTGGAAAGTTATTCCCAATTCTTTCGCTGAAGGGGTGGGAATAAACCGGAGGCGGTGACTATATAGGTGATGTTTGGGCACCCATATCCACGACCTGGGGAGGAAATCTCGCGTCGAGTTGAACATGACTTCCGATCGCTGTGACTGGGCGGTTCCGCGTGTGGGCTCCGCCAGCGATTCGCGTAATCGAGGGAGTCGCTACTGCCAAAAAACCTTGGAATAGGGGAGATCGTCGGCTAGAATCGCCATTTCGGAGTGCGAAACGAAGGTTTTTAGACCCCGAAATGACGTCTTATCGCCTGAGGCAATAAAAGGGCATTGAGCGCCTCTGAGGGCCGATTCCGAATTGGGGTCTTATAAGCGATCCGAAAACCGAGCGAAAAGTTATGCCTGTTTGAGCGAAGCGGTGTCCATATGCGATCGCATCAGCACCCTGCGACCGCGCTCCCGGAGAGGAATTTGGGCGCCGGACAGGAAATCTCCGAATGCGACCATTTACCGACAGGGCCGAAGTGCTGACTCTGAATTGGGGCCTCGCGGGAGGTTCCGACCCCCGGGCGATAAATATCCGCGTTCGACCGGAGGGTACGGCAGTCGGTAACACACGCTCTGGAGGGGATTTTCGCCCCGAACGGAATTCCGCGAAACCAGCGCCCTGTCGACCATCTCGGAGTGCCGATTCCAAATTGTGGTCACGTAAGCGATTCCGATGCCCGTGCGGAAAGTTATGCCCAATTCTTTCGCTGAAGGGGTGGGAATAAATCGGAGGGGGTGACTATATCGGCGATGTTCGGGCACCCATATCCACGACCTGGGGAGGAGATCTCGCGTCAAGTTGAACACGACTTCCGATCGCTGTGACTGGATGGCTCCGCGTGTGGTCTCCGCCAGCGATTCGCGTAATCGAGGGAGTCGCTACTGCAAAAAACCTTGGAATAGGGGAGATTGTCGGCTAGAATCACAATTTTGGAGTGCGAAACGAAGGTTTTTAGACCCCGAAACGACGTCTTTTCACCTGAGGCAATAAATGGGCGTCGAGCGCCTTTGAGGGCCGATTCCGAATTAAGGTCTTATAAGTGATTCCGATAACTGAGCGAAACGTTATGCCTGTTTGAGCGAAGCGGTGTCCGTATGCGATCGCATCGGCACCCTGGACCGCGCTCCCGGAGAGGAATTTGGGCGCCGAACCGGAAATCTCCGAAGGGGATTTTGGCCCCGGAACGGGAGTCCGCGAAACCAGCGCCCTGTCGACCGTCTCGGAGTGCCGATTCCGAATTGTGGTCACGTAAGCGATTCCGATGCCCGTGTGGAAAGTTATGCCCAATTCTTTCGCTGAAGGGGTGGGAATAAATCGGAGGGGGTGACTATATCGGCGATGTTCGGGCACCCATATCCACGACCTAGGGAGGAGATCTTAGGTCGAGTTGAACACGACATCCGATCGCTGTGACTGGGTGGCTCCGCGTGGGATCCGCCTACGATTCGCGTAATCGAGGGAGTCAATACTACCAAAAAACCTTGGAATAGGGGAGATCGTCGGCTAGAATCGCAATTTCGGAGTGCAAAATGAAGGGTTTTAGACCCCGAAACGACGCCTTATCTCCTGAGGCAATAAGTGGGCGTCGAGCGCCTATGATTCCCGATTCTGAATGGGGTCTTATAAGCGATTCCGATAACCGAGTGAAAAGTTATGCCTGTTTGAGCGAAGCGGTGTCCGAATGCGATCGCATCGGCAGCCTGCAACCGCGCTCCCAGAGAGGAATTTGGGCGCCGGACTGGAAATCTCCGAATACGACCATTTACCGACCCGGCCGAAGTGCCAACTCTGAATTGGGGCATCGCGGGCGGTTCCGACCCCTGGGCGAAGAAATATCTGCGTCCGACCGGAGGGTACGACTGTCGGTGTACTAGTACACACGCTCTGGGGGGGGGTGGGGGATTTTTGCCCCGGAATGGAATTCCGCAAAACTAGCGCCTTGTCGACTGTCTCGGAGTGCCGATTCCAATTTGTGATCACGCAAGCGATTCCGATGCCCGTGCGGAAAGTTATGCCCAATTCTTTCGCTGAAGGGGTGGGAATAAACCGGAGGGGGTGACTATATCGGCGATGTTCGGGCACCCATATCCACGACCTGGGGAGGAGATCTCGCGTCCAGTTGAACACGACTTCCGATCGCAGTGACTGGGCGGCTCCGCGTGTGGGCTCCGCCAGCTATTCGCGTAATCGAGGGAGTCGCTACTGCCAAAAAACCTTGGAATAGGGGAGATCGTCGGCTAGAATCGCAATTTCGGAGTGCGAAATGAAGGTTTTTAGACCCCGAAACGACGTCGTATCGCTTGAGGCAAAAATTAGGCGTCGAGCTCCTCTGAGTGCCGATTTCGAATTGCGGTCTTATAAGCGATTCCGATAACCGAGCAAAAAGTTATGCCTGTTTGAGCAAAACCAGCGCCCTGTCGACCGTCTCGGAGTGCCGATTCCGAATTGTGGTCACGTCAGCGATTTCGATGCCCGTGCGGAAAGTTATGCCCAATTCTTTCGCTGAAGGGGTGGGAATAAACTGTAGGGGTGACTATATCGGCGATGTTTGGGCACCCAAATCCACGACCTGGGGAGGAGATCTCGCGTTGAGTTGAACACGACTTCCGATTGCTGTTACTGGGTGGCTCCGCGTGTGGGCTCCGCCAGCGATTCACGTAATCGAGGGAGTCAATACTACCAAAAAACCTTCTAATAAGGGAGATCGTCGGCTAGAATCGCAATTTCGGAGTACGAAACGAAGGTTTTTAGACCCCGAAACGACGTCTTATCGCCTGAGGCAAAAATTGGGTGTCGAGCGCCTCTGGGTGCCGATTCCGAATTGGGATCGTATAAGTGATTCCGATAACCGAGCGAAAAGTTATGCCTGCTTGAGCAAAACCAGCGCCCTGTCGACCGTCTCGGAGTGCCGATTCCGAATTATGGTCACGTCAGTGATTTCGATGCCTGTGCGGAAAGTTATGCCCAATTCTTTCGCTGAAGGGGTGGGAATAAACCGGAGGGGGTGACTATATCGGCGATGTTTGGGCACCCAAATCCACGACCTGGGGAGGAGATCTCGCGTTGAGTTGAACACGACTTCCGATCGCTGTTACTGGGTGGCTCCGCGTGTGGGCTCCGCCAGCGATTCGCGTAATCGATGGAGTCAATACTGCCAAAAAACCTTGGAATAGGGGAGATCGTCGGCTAGAATCGCAATTTCGAAGTACGAAACGAAGGTTTTTGGACCCCGAAACGACGTCTTATCGCCTGAGGCAAAAATTGGGCGTTCAGCGCCTCTGAGTGCCGATTTCGAATTGAGGTCTTATAAGCGATTCCGATAACCGAGCGAAAAGTTATGCCTGTTTGAGCAAAACCAGCGCCCTGTCGACCGTCTCGGAGTGCCGATTCCGAATTGTGGTCACATCAGCAATTCGATGCCCGTGCGGAAAGTTATGCCTAATTGTTTCGCTGAAGGGGTGGGAATAAACCGGAGGGGGTGACTATATCGACGATGTTCGGGCACCCATATCCACGACCTGGGGAAGAGATCTCGCGTCGAGTTGATCACACTTCCAATTGCTGTGACTGTGGGCTCCGTGTGTGGGCTTCGCCAGCGATTCGCGTAATCGAGGGAGTCAATACTGCAAAAAAAACCTTGGAATAGGGGAGATCATCGGCTAGAATTGCAATTTCGGAGTGCAAAATGAAGGAATTTAGACCCCGAAATGACGTCTTATCGCCTTAGGCAATAAGTGGGTGTCGAGCGCCTCTGATCGCCGATTCCGAATTGGGGTCTTATAAGCGATTCCGATAACCGAGCGAAAAGTTATGTTTGTTTGAGCGAAGCGGTGGAATTGGGTATAAATATTCATTATAACCTTTCATCCTCACATAGTATCAAAGACATATGGTTAATCACAATGATTTGAAATAATATTTTGTGATTGAGTCTAGGTTGTATCATCTAGAAAACATTGAACAAATCTAATGATTTTAACCTAACTCACTTGAATAACTCCCTTGTGGATGATCATGTTCCTATATGGATTGACAAGTAAGAAGGTTTTTGAACTTAATGTCTTTACATTGGCCTTTGACCTTAATAAACCTTTTGAACTTGAATTTCCAACTCAAAAAAAAGAAAAAAGCTACCTATTTCTAAAGTCAAAAATTATATATATATATATATATATATATTATATATATATATATATATATATATATATATGTGTGAATTGGGACAAAGGCAGAGCAATGATGAGTATCACTGAGTAACCGGGGACACGGGCATCACAAATGTCTGTCTTCGCGTCAAAAAGTCCTTTCATTATCTCTGCACAATGGTATGATGGTCACTCACACTGAGTAACTGGGGGTACGGGCATCCCTCATGTCTACCTTCACGTCAAAAGATAAAAGTGATCCTAATTACCACTTTTCTCACATTAACTTGACAAAAGAAATTGTTCAAATGCTAGAAATAGAGTGGAGCCTCCAAGATTTAAATCAAGGACAATGGGTTGTCTATTGTCAATTGTTCATGTAGACATTACCTTCATTTACCAACTGAACATCACCCACTAAGGTATATGATTTTCTTCAATGGTTTTATTCAAAAGGGTTATCTTATTTTCATATGTTTTTGAACGATGTATTCTAAATGCTATAACTTGAGATTCCCGGAGTATTATCTCTTAACCATTGTAGAATTTTTATGTGTCTTAATACTAGTGTCTATGACATTTTGTAGTGGGTATCAACCTATTCTCAACCTTGCAATCTCATTTGAACACTCATTCCCCACTCAATTCTTTCACAATTCAGTTATGTGGTCACACAATTCTTTGCTTCATTCTTACCCATGTGTGCACTCACTATCTTTTTGGATGTTGCCAAAAGGGGGATTTTTGCCCCGGAACGGAATTCCGCAAAACTAGCGCCTTGTCGACCGTCTCGGAGTGCCGATTCCAATTTGTGATCACGCAAGCGATTCCGATGCCCGTGCGGAAAGTTATGCCCAATTCTTTCGCTGAAGGGGTGGGAATAAACCGGAGGGGGTGACTATATCGGCGATGTTCGGGCACCCATATCCACGACCTGGGGAGGAGATCTCGCGTCGAGTTGAACACGACTTCCGATCACTGTGACTGGGCGGCTCCGCGTGTGGGCTCCGCCAATGATTCGCGTAATCGAGGGAGTCAATACTGCCAAAAAACCTTGGAATAGGAAAGATCGTCGGCTAGAATCGCAATTTTGGAGTGCGAAATGAAGGTTTTTAGACTCCGAAATGACGTCTTATCACCTGAGGCAATAAGTGGGCGTCGAGCGCCTCTGAGTGCCGATTCCGAATGCGGTCTTATAAGTGATTCCGATAACCGAGCGAAAAGTTATGCTTGTTTGAGCGAAGCGGTGTCCGTATGTGATCGCATCGGCAGCCTGCGATCGCGCTCCCGGAGAGGAATTTGGGCGCCGGACCGGAAATCTCCAAATGCAACCATTTACCAACCGGGTCGAAGTGCCGACTATGAATTGGGTCCTCGCGGACGGTTCCGAGCCCCGGGCGAATAAATATCCGCGTCCGACCGCAGGGTATGGCAGTCGGTGTACTAGTACACACGCTCCGGGGGGGATCTTGGCCCCGGAACAGAATTCCGCAAAACCAGCGCATTGTTGACCGTCTCGAAGTGCCGATTCCGAATTGTGGTCACGTAAGCGATTCCGATGCCCGTGCGGAAAGTTATGCCCAATTCTTTCGCTGAAGGGGTGGGAATAAACCGCAGGGGGTGACTATATCGGCGATGTTCGGGCACCCATATCCACGACCTGGGGAGGAGATCTCACGTCGAGTCGAACACGACTTCCGATCGCTGTGACTGGGCGGCTCCGCGTGTGGGCTCCGCCAGCGATTCGCGTAATCGAGGGAGTCGCTACTGCCAAAAAACCTTGGAATAGGAGAGATCGTCGGCTAGAATCGCAATTTCGGAGTGCGAAACGAAGATTTTTAGACCCCGAAACGACGTCTTATTGCCTGAGGCAATAATTGGGTGTCGATCGCCTCCGAGTGCCGATTCCGAATTGGGGTCTTATAAGCGATTCCGATAACCGAGTGAAAGGTTATGCCTGTATGAGCAAAACCAGCGCCCTATTGACCGTATCGGAGTGCCAATTCCGAATTGTGGTCACGTCAGCGATTCCGATGCCTGTGCGGAAAGTTATGCCCATTCTTTCGCTGAAGGGGTGGGAATAAACCAGAGGGGGTGACTATATCGGCGATGTTCGGGCAACCATATCCACGACCTGGGGAGGAGATCTCGCGTCGAGTTGAACACGACTTCCGATCGCTGTGACTGGGCGGCTCCGCGTGTGGGCTCCGCCAGCGATTCACGTAATCGAGGGAGTCGCTACTGCCAAAAAACCTTGGAATAGGGGAGATCGTCGGCTGGAATCACAATTTTGGAGTGCGAAACGAAGGTTTTTAGACCCCGAAACGACGTCTTATTGCCTGAGGCAAAAACGGGGCGTCGAGCGCCTCTGAGTGACGATTCCGAATTGGGGTCTTATAAGCGATTCCGATAACCGAGCGAAAAGTTATGCCTGTTTGAGCAAAACCAGCGCCCTGTCGACCGTCTCGGAGTGCCGATTCCGAATTGTGGTCACGTCAGCGATTCCGATGCCCGTGCGGAAAGGTATGCCCAATTATTTCGCTGAAGGGGTGGAATAAACCGGAGGGGGTGACAATATCGGAGATGATCGGGCACCCATATTCACGACCTAGGGAGGAGATCTCGCGTCGAGTTGAACACGACTTCCGATCGCTGTGACTGGGCGGCTTCCGCGTGTGGGCTCCGCCAGCGATTCGCGTAATCGAGGGAGTCGCTACTGCCAAAAAACCTCAGAATAGGGGGATCGTCGGCTAGAATCGCAATTTCGGAGTGCGAACTGAAGGCTTTTAGACCCCGAAACGACGTCTTATTGCCTAAGGCAATAAGGGGGCGTCGAGCACCTCTGAGTGCCGATTCTGAATTGGGGTCTTATAAGCGATTCGTATAACCGAGCGAAAAGTTATTCCTGTTTGAGAGAAGCGGTGTCTGTATGCGATCGGATCGGCAGCCTGCGATCGCACACCGGAGAGGAATTTGGGCGCCGGACCGAAAATCTCCGAATGCGACCATTTACCGACCGGGTCGAAGTGCCAACTCTGAATTGGGGCCTCGCGGGTGGTTCCGACTCCCTGGCGAATAAATATCCGCGTCCGACTGGAGGGTACGGCAGTCGGTGTACTAGTACACACGCTCCAGGGGGGATTTTGGCCCCAGAACGGAATTCCGCAAAACCAGCCCCTTGTCGACCGTCTCGGAGTGCCGATTCCGAATTGTGGTCACGTAAGCGATTCCGATGCCTGTATGGAAAGTTATGCCCAATTCTTTCGCTGAAGGGGTGGGAAAAAACCGGAGGGGGTGATTATATCGGCGATGTTCGGGCACCCATATCCACGACCTGGGGAGGAGATCTCGTGTCGAGTTGAACACGACTTCCGATCGCTGTGACTGGTAGGCTCCGCATGTGGGCACCGCCAGCGATTCGCGTAATCGATGGAGTCAATACTGCCAAGAAACCTCAGAATAGGGGGATCGTCGGCTAGAATCGCAATTTCGGAGTGCGAACTGAAGGCTTTTAGACCCCGAAATGATGTCTTATCGCCTGAGACGATAAGTGGGCGTCGAGCGCCTCTGAGTGCCGATTCCGAATTGGGGTCTTATAAGCAATTTCGATAACCGAGCGAAACGTTATGCCTGTTTCAGCGAAGCGGTGTCCGTATGCGATCGCATCGGCAGCCTGCAACCGCGCTCCCAGAGAGGAATTTGGGCGCCGGACCGGAAATCTCTGAATGCGACCTTTTACCGACCGGGTCGAAGTGCCGACTCTAAACTGGGGCCTCGCGGGCGGTTCCGACTTCCGGCGAATAAATTTCCGCGTCCGACTGGAGGGTACGGCAGTCGGTGTACTAGTACACACGCTCCAGGGGGGATTTTGGCCCCGGAACGGAATTCCGCAAAACCAGCGCTCTGTTGACCGTCTCGGAGTGCCGATTCCGAATTGTGGTCACGTAATGATTCTGATGCCCCTCCGGTTTATTCTCACCCCTTCAGCGAAAGAATTGGGCATAACATTCCGAACGGGCATCAGAATCGCTTACGTGACCACAATTCGGAATCGGCACTCCGAGACGATCGGCAAGGCTCTGGTTTCGCGGAATTCCGTTCCGGGGCAAAAATCCCCCCCGGAGCGTGTGTACTAGTACACCGACTGCCGTACCCTCCGGTCGGGCGTGGATATTTATTCGCCTGGGGGTCGGAACCGCCTGCGAGGCCCCAATTCAGAGTCGGCATTTCGACCCGGTCGGTAAATGGTCGCATTCGGAGATTTTCGGTCCGACACCCAAATTCCTCTCCGAGAGTGCGGTCGCAGGCCGCTGATGCGATCGCATACGGACACTGCTTCGCTCAAACAGGCATAACTTTTCGCTAGGTTATCGGAATCGCTTAGAAGACCCCAATTCGGAATCGGCACTCAGAGGCGCTCGACGCCCACTTATTGCCTTCGGAGATAAGACATCGATTCAGAGTCTGAAAACCATCGTTTCGCACTCCGAAATTACGATTCTAGCCCACAATCTCCCCTATTCCATGTTTTTTCTCCCTCAATTACGCGAATCGCTGGCGGAGCCGACACGCGGAGCCGCCCAGTCACAGCGATCAGAAGTCGTGTTCAACTCGACGCGAGATCTCCTCCCCAGGTCGTGGATATAGGTGCCCGAACATCACCGATATAGTCACCCCCTCCGGTTTATTCCCACCCCTTCAACGAAAGAATTAAGCATAACTTTCCGCACAGGCATCAGAATCGCTTACGTGACCACAATTCGGAATCGGTACTCCGAGACGGTTGACAAGGCGCTGGTTTCGCGGAATTCCGTTTGGGGGCCAAAATCCCCCCCGCAGCGTGTGTACTAGTACACCGACTGCCGTACCCTCCGGTCGGACGTGGATATTTATTCGCCCGGGGGTCGGAACCGCCTGCGAGGCCTCAATTCAGAGTCGAAACTTCGACCCGGTCGGTAAATGGTCGCATTCGGAGATTTCCGGTCTGGCGCCCAAATTCCTCTCGGGGAGCGCAGTCGCAGGCTGCCGATGTGATCGCATACGAACACTGCTTCGCTCAAACAGGCATAACTTTTCGCTCGGTTATCGGAATCGCTTATAAGACCCCAATTCGGAATCGGCACTCGGAGGCGCTCGACGCCCACTTATTGCCTCAGGCGATAAGATGTCGTTTCGGGTCTAAAAACCTTCGTTTCGCACTCCGAAATTACAATTCTATCCCACGATCTCCCTTATTCCAAGGTTTTTTGGCAGTATTAACTCCCTCGATTACGCGAATCGCTGGCGGAGCCCACAGGCGGAGCCGCCCAGTCACAGCGATCGGAAGTCGTGTTCAACTCGACACGAGATCTCCTCCCCAGGTCGTGGATATGGGTGCCCGAACATCGCCGATATAGTCACCCCCTCCGGTTTATTCCCACCCCTTCAGCGAAAGAATTGGGCATAACTTTTCGCACGGGCATCGAAATAGCTTACGTGACCACAATTCGGAATCGGCACTCCGAGACGGTCGACAAGGCGCTGGTTTCGCGGAATTCCGTTCGGGGGCCAAAATCCCCCCCGGAGAGTGTGTACTAGTACACGACTGCCGTACCCTCCGGTCGGACGCGGATATTTATTCGCCCTGGGGTCGGAACCGCCAGCGAGGCCCCAATTCAGAGTCGGCACTTCGACCCGATCGGTAAATGGTCGCATTCGGAGATTTCCGGTCCGGCGCCAAAATTCCTCTCCGGGAGCGCGGTCGCAGGCTGCCGTTGCGATCGCATACGGACACCGCTTCGCTCAAACAGGCATAACTTTTCGCTCGGTTATAGGAATCGCTTATAAGACCCCAATTCGGAATCGGCACTCAAAGGCGCTCGACGCCCACTTATTGCCTCAGGCGTTAAGACGTCGTTTTGGCGTCTAAAAACCTTCATTTTGCACTCCAAAATTACGATTCTAGCCCACGATCTCCCCTATTCCAAGGTTTTTTGGCAATATTGACTCCCTCGATTAAGCGAATCGCTGATGGAGCCCACACGCGTAGCCACCCAGTCACAACGATCGGAAGTGGTGTTCAACTCGACACGAGATCTCCTCCCCAGTCGTGGATATGGGTGCCCAAACATTGACGATATAGTCACCACACCGGTTTATTCCCTCCCCTTCAGCGAAAGAATTGGGCAAACACAGGGGTCTAAAAACCTTCGTTTCACACTCTAAAATTGCAATTCTAGCCGACTCTGAATTGGGGCCTCGCGGGCAGTTCCGACCCCCGGGCGAATAAATATCCGCGTCCGACCGGAGGGTACGGCAGTCGGTGTACTAGTACACACGCTCCGGGGGGGATTTTTGCCCCAGAATAGAATTCCGCAAAACCAGCGCCTTATCGACGGTCTCGGAGTGCCGATTCCGAATTGTGGTCACGTAAGCAATTTCGATGCCCGTGCGAAAGGTTATGCCCAATTCTTTCGCTGAAGGGGTTGGAATAAACCGGAGGGGGTAACTATATCCGTGATGTTCGGGAACCCATATCCACGACCTGGAGAGGAGATCTCGCGTCGAGTTAAACACGACTTCCGATCGCTGTGACTGGGCAGCTCTGCGTGTGGGCTCCGCCAGCGATTCGCGTAATCGAGGGAGTCGCTACTGTCAAAAAACCTTGGAAGAGGGGAGATCGTGGGCTAGAATCGCAATTTCAGAGTGCGAAACGATGGTTTTTAGACCCTGAAACGACGTCTTATCGCCTAAGGCAATAAATGGGCATCGAGCATCTCTGAGTGCCGATTCCGAATTGGGGTCTTATAAGCGATTCCGATAACCGAGCGAAAAGTTATGCCTGTTTGAGCGAAGCGGTGTCCGTATGCAATCGCATCGGCAGTCTGCGACCGCGCTCCCGGAGAGGAATTTGGGCGCCGGATCGGAAATCTCCGAATGTGACCATTTACCGACAGGGTCGAAGTGCCGACTCTGAATTGGGGCCTCGCAGGCGGTTCCGACCCCCGGGCGAATAAATATCCACGTCCGACCGAAGGGTACGGCAGTCGGCGTACTAGTACACACGCTCCGGGGGTGATTTTTGCCCCGGAACCGAATTCCGTGAAACCAGCGCCTTGTCGACCATCTCGGAGTGCCGATTCCGAATTGTCGTCACGTAAGCGATTCTGATGCCCTGCGGAAAGTTATGCCAATTCTTTCGCTGAAGCGGTGGGAATAAACCGGGGGGTGACTATATAGGCGATGTTCGGGCACCCATATCCACGACCTGGGGAGGAGATCTCACGTCAAGTTAAACACGACTTCCGATCACTGTGACTGGGCGGCTCCGTGTGTGGGCTCCGCCAGCGATTCGCGTAATCGAGGGAGTCGCTACTGCCAAGAAACCTTGGAATAGGAGATCGTGGGCTAGAATTGCAATTTCAGAGTGTGAAACGAAGGTTTTTAGACCCCGAAACAACGCCTTATCGCTTGAGGCAATAAATGGGCGTCGAGCGCCTCTGAGTGCGATTCCGATTGGGAGGTCTTATAAACGATTCCAATAACGAGCGAAAAGTTATGCCTATTTGAGCGAAGCAGTGTCCGTATGCGATCGCATTGGCCGCCTGCGACCGCGCTCCCGGAGAGGAATTTGGCGCCGGACCGGAAATATCCGAATGCGACCATTTACGATCGGTTCGAAGTGCCGACTCTAAATTGGGGCCTCGCGGGTGGTCCGACGCCCGGGCGAATAAATATCCGCGTCCGACCGGAGGGTACGACAGTCGGTGTACTAGTACACACGCTCCGGGAGGGATTTGGCCTATGAACGGAATTCCGCGAATCCAGCGCCTTGTCGACCGTCTCAGAGTGCCGATTCCGAATTGTGGTCACGTAAGCGATTCCGATGCCCGTGCGGAATGTTATGCCCAATTCTTTCGCTGAAGGGGAGGGAATAAACCGGAGGGGTGACTATATCGGCGATGTTCGGGCACCCATAACCACGACCTAGGGAGGAGATCTCGCGTCGAGTTGAACATGACTTCCAATCGCTGTGACTGGGCGGCTCCGCGTGTGGGCTCTGCCAGTGATTCACGTAATCGAGGGAGTCAATATTGCCAAAAAACCTTGGAATGGGGGAGATCGTGGGATAGAATCGTAATTTCGGAGTGCGAAACGAAGGTCTTTAGACCCCGAAAAGACGTCTTATCGCCTAAGGCAATAAGTGGGCGTCGAGCGCCTCTTAGTGCCGATTCCGAATTCGGGTCTTATCAGCGATTCCGATAACCGAGCAAAAAGTTATGCCTGTTTGAGCGAAGCGGTGTCCGTATGTGATCGCATCGGCAGCCTGCGACCGCGTTCCCAGAGAGGAATTTGGGCGCCAGACCGGAAATCTCCGAATGTGACCATTTACCGACCGGGTCGAAGTGCCGACTCTGAATTGGGCTCGCGGGCGAAAAATCTCCACGTTTGACCGGAGGGTACGGCACTCGGTGTACTAGTACACATGCTCCGGGGGGGGGGGGGGCTTTTTGCCCCAGAATGGAATTCCGCGAATCCAGCGCCTTGTCGACCGTCTCGGAGTGCCGATTCCGAATTGTGGTCACGTAAGCGATTCTGATGCCCGTGCGGAAAGTTATCCCTAATTCTCACTGAAGGGGTGGGAATAAACTGGAGGGGTTGACTATATCGGCGATGTTCGGGCACCCATATCCACGACCTGGGGGGAGATATCGCATCGAGTTGAACACGACTTCCAATCGCTGTGACTGGGCGGCTCCGCGTGTGGGCTCCGCCAGGGATTCGCGTAATCGAGGGAGTCGTTACCACCAAAAAACCTTGGAATAGGGAAGATCGTGGGCTAGAATCGCAATTTCGGAGTGCGAAACGATGGTTTTTAGACCCCGTAACGATGTCTTATCGCCTGAGGCAATAAGTGGGGGTCGAGCGCCTGAGTGCCGATTCCGAATTGGGGTCCTATAAGCGATTCCGATAACCGAGCGACCAGAAATCTCCGAATGCGACCATTTACCAACCGGGTCGAAGTGTCGACTCTGATTTGGGGCCTCGCGGGCGATTCCGACCCCTCGGGGAATAAATATCCCCGTTCGACCGGAGGGTACGACAGTCGGTGTACTTGTACACACGCTCTGGGGGGATTTTGGCCCCGAAACGGAATACTGTGAAACTAGCACCTTGTCGACCATCTCGGAGTGCCGATTCCGAATTGTGGTCACGTAAGCGATTCCGATGCCCGTGCGGAAAGTTATGCCCAATTCTTTCGCTGAAGGGGTGGGAATAAACCGGTGGGGGTGACTATATCGGCGATGTTCGGGCACCCATATCCACGACCTGGGGAGGAGATCTCGCGTCGAGTTGAACACGACTTCCGATCGCTGTGACTGGGCGGCTCCGCGTGTGGGCTCCGCCTACGATTCGCGTAATCGAGGGAGTCGCTACTGCAAAAAAACCTTGGAATAGGGGAGATCGTGGGCTAGAATCGCAATTTCAGAGTGCGAAATGAAGGGTTTTAGACCCCGAAACGACGTCTTATCGCCTGAGAAAGTAAGTGGGCGTTGAGCGCCTCTGAGTGCCGATTCTGAATTGGGGTCTTATAAGCCATTCCGATAACCGAGCGAAAAGTTATGCCTGTTTGAGCGAAGCGTGTCTGTATGCGATCGCATCGGCAGCCTGCGATCGCGCTCCCGGAGAGGAATTTGGGCGTCGGACTGGAAATCTCCGAATGCGACCATTTACCAACCGGGTCGAAGTGCCGACTCTGAGTTGGGGTCTCGCGGGCGGTTCCGACCCCCAGGCGAATAAATATCCGCGTCCGATCGGAGGGTACGGCAGTCGGTCTACTAGTACACTCGCTCCGAGAGGGATTTTGGCCACGGAACGGAATTCCGCGAAACTAGCGCCTTGTCAACCGTCTCGGAGTGCCGATGCCGAATTGTTGTCACGTAAACGATTCCGATGCCCGTGCGGAAAGTTATGCCCAATTCTTTCGACTGAAGGGGTGGGAATAAACCGGAGGGGGTGACTATATCGGCGACGTTCGGGCACCCATATCCACGACCTGGGGAGGAGAATCTCGCGTCGAGTTGAACACGACTTCCGATCGCTGTGACTGGCGGCTCCGCGTGTGGGCTCCGCCTGCGATTCGCGTAATCGAGGGAGTCTCTACTGCCAAAAAACCTTGGAAAGGGGAGATCGTGGGCTAGAATCACAATTTCGGAGTGCGAAACGAAGGGTTTTAGACCCCGAAATGACGTCTTATCGCCTGAGGCAATTAGTGGGCTCAGCCGCCTCTGAGTGCCGATTCCGATTGGGTTCTTATAAGCCATTCCGATAACCGAGCGAAAAGTTATGCCTATTTGAGCGAAGCGGTGTCTGTATGCGATCGCATCGGCAGCCTGCGACCGCCCTCCCGGAGAGGAATTTGGGCGCCGGACCGGAAATCTCTGAATGCGACCATTTACCGACCAGGTCGAAGTGCCGACTCTGAATTGGGGCCTCGCGGGCGGTTCCGACCCCGGGCGAATAAATATCCGCGTCCGATCGGAGGGTATGGCAGTCGGTGTACTAGTACACACGCTCCGGGAGGGATTTTGGCCCTGGAACGGAATTCCACGAAACCAACGCCTTGTCGACCGTCTCGGAGTGCCGATTCCGAATTGTGATCACGTAAGCGATTCCGATACCCGTGCGGAAGTTATGCCCATTCTTTCGCTGAAGGGGTGAGAATAAACCAAGGGGGTGACTATATCAGCGATGTTCGGGCACCCATATCCACGACCTGGGGAGGAGATCTCACGTCGAGTTGCAACACGACTTCCATCGCTGTGACTGGGCGGCTCCGCGTGTGGGCTCCACCAGGGATTCGCGTAATCGAGGGAGTCGCTACTGCCAAAAAACCATGGATAGAGGAGATCGTCGGCTAGAATCGCAATTTCGGAGTGTGAAATGAAGGTTTTTAGACCCCAAAACGACGTCTTATCACTTGAGGCAATAAGTGGGCGTCGAGCGCCTCTGAGTGCCGATTCCGAATTGGGGTCTTATAAGCGATTCCAATAACCGCGAGAAAATTTATGTCTGTTTGAGCGAAGCGGTGTCCGTATGCGATCGCATCGGCAGCCTGCGATCGCGCTCCCGGAGAGGAATTTGGGCGCCAGACCGAAATCTGCGAATGCGACCATTTACCGATCGGGTCGAAGTGCCGACTCTGAATTGGGGCCTCGCGGGCGGTTCTGACTGTAGACACCCGATTATGACTAATGGGTTGAACTGCATTTCTTGCTACCTTAGTGGCCCCTAATTGGTCACTCACCTTGAACCATCATTGCCTTGATTTGAGCCCATTAATCCATTAAAATAACTTGAAATCCCGAATCAATCTTTGAGAGTCCCTAGAGGATTAACTCCTATTTTTTATATGTGGTTAGAGAGAATAATCCAAGATAATTCGGATTCCTTGTCGCGACGCATCGTGGCTCCACGACTATAGTCGCGACGGGTTGGGCCGCCGCGACAGCCCATGCATTATCCATGCGTGGGCATGCTGTCGCGTCCCTCCGCACCGTCGCGTCTCTAGTCGCGACCCTACGATCTGACGCGACAATGTCCGAGATCTCTGGCCTCCGTACCACACCCTATTTATCCTCCCATACACTTTGACTTGGTCTAAGAGGGTTATCCCAACCCCTTTGGACGGATCCTTGGCCCTAGGGACTCTCCTAAGCTCCCTTAAGGACTCTACACCCCGATTTTGATAGAGCTTTATCCCTTTTTTTTTAATTTCCAAACCTTTTTGAGGAGATAATACCTCATTTTCTCACTCCAAGCTCTATATAAGGAGGGCCCCTCCTCTGAACGAGGGGAGCCTCATGATCACCCCGAAGGCTGCCAAAATTTCCTCGAACTAGACTTAGCCACGCAGCCACTCATTCCCTTCATTCTCTTCACATTCCACTCCTCACAACTCAATCATTTCACCATCAATGAGCAAGGAACTGAAGAGGGCGACTTCAGCAATCTCCTGGACCTCTTTGCACATCATTGGAGCTGCATCCACGCCAGGAAGTCGCCCTAATGGGGCTCATTCCCTTTCCTCTTCCTCTTTTCTATTTACATGTATTTTTACGTCCTTTTTAAATAGAGCACATCCACCACCACCCACGTTTTCCCCACACCCACAGGGGTTTAAAACCACCCCAGGTGCGTTCCCACCATGATCTCCCGTCTCATTTCGTCTTTTAGAATAGATATTACACTTTACATGTTCTAATAGGGTCTTTTCTTTGTGTTTTCTTTTGATTGGCAGGCAAGCGACAAAGTCTACGAGAAGCTCTGGTACTCTGGCCGGCTGGAGGACTAGAAGAAGGTCACAACAACAAATCTCCCGCATTCAGAGAACACGACGGCCTAGGGTGACGCGACAAAGACGCGTCGATTTCCACTGACGCGATACTAGAGACGCGGCGGCCATGACGACCGCGACACCAGGTCAATCTCTTGTTC
>JACBKR010000648.1:0-61976 GCA_014218235.1 Colocasia esculenta
TCTCAAAAAACCCGAGTCTAAGGGGTCAAAACACACAGCCCGGGGGTCCAAAATCCCAAATAGAGATCTGATCGGTGTGCCGTTCACTCCGACACGACCGGGTGGGTTAATTTGACGTGTGCGAACTGACGAATCCGATTTGGATTCCCGGATTGGGTTGGGCGTTGAAATGACGGATCTATAAAAATCTAAATCTGAAGGTCAAAACACACATCCCGGGGTCCAAAATCCCAATATGGATCTGATCGGCATGTCGTTTGCTCCGACACGACCGGGTGGGTTAAATTGACGTGTGCGAACTGACGGAATCCGATTTGGATTCCCGGATTGGGTTGGGCATTGAATGACGGATCTAATAAAAACTAGTTTAAAGGGTGAAACACACGACCCGGAAGACCAAAATCTCAAATTGGGATCTGATCGCATGCCGTTTGCTCCGACACGACCGGGTGGGTTAAAATGACGTGTGCGGACTGACGGAATCCGATTTGGATTCCCGAATTGGGTCGGGCGTTGAAATGACGGATCTAAAAAAACCTGAGTCTAAGGGGTTTGACACACAACCCTAGGGTCCAGAATCCCAAAGAGAGGTCTGATCGGTGTGCCGTTCGCTGCCACACGACCGGGTGGGTTAAATTGACGTGTGCGAACTGACGGAATCCGATTGGATTTTCGGATTGCGTTGGGCGTTGAAATGACGGATCTCAAAAAACCCGAGTCTAGGGGTCAAAACACACAACCTAGGGGTCCAAAATCCCAATAGAGAGCTGATCGGTGTGCCTTTGACTCCGACACGACCGGTGGGTTAAAATGACGTGTGCGGACTGACGGAATCCGATTTGAATTCCCGAATTGGTTGGGCGTTGAAATGACGGATCTAAAAAAACCCAAGTCTAAGGGGTTTGACACACAACCCTAGGGTCCAGAATCCCAAAGAGAGGTCTGATCGGTGTGCCGTTTGCTGCCACACAACCGGGTGGGTTAAATTGACGTGTGCGAACTGACGGAATCCGATTTGGATTTTCAGATTTGGTTGGGCGTTGAAATGACGGATCTCAAAAAACCCGATTCTAGGGTGTCAAAACACACAACCTAGGGGTCCAAAATCCCAAATAGAGAGCTGATCGGTGTGCCATTCACTCTGGCAAGAACGGGTGGTTTAAATGACGTGTGCGGACTGACGGAATCCGATTTGGATTCCCGGATTGGGTTGGGCGTTGAAATGACGGATCTATAAAAAACTGAGTCGAAGTGGTCAAAACACACAACCCGGGGGTCTAAAATCCCAAATAGAGGTTTGATCGGCATGCCGTTCACTCCGACACGACCGGGTGGGTTAAATTGACGTGTGCGAACTGACGGAATCCGATTTGGATTCCCGGATTGGGTTGGGCGTTGAAATGACGGATCTCAAAAAATCCCAAATAGAGATCTGATCGGTGTGCCGTTCACTCCGACACGACCGGGTGGGTTAATTTGACGTGTGCGCACTGACGGAATCGATTTGGATTTTCAGATTGGTTGGGCGTTGAAATGACGGATCTCAAAAAACCGAGTCTAGGGGTCAAAACAAACAACCTAGGGGTCCAAAATCCCAAATAGAGATCTGATCGGTGTGCCTTTCACTCCGACACGACCGGGTGGGTTAAAACGACGTGTGCGGACTGACGGAATCCGATTTGGATTCCCGAATTGGGTCGGGCGTTGAAATGACGGATCTAAAAAAACCTGAGTCTAAGGGGTTTGACACACAACCCTAGGGTCCAGAATCCCAAAGAGTGGTCTGATCGGTGTGCCGTTCGCTGCCACACGACCGGGTGGGTTAAATTGACGTGTGCGAACTGACGGAATCCGATTGGATTTTCGGATTGCGTTGGGTGTTGAAATGACGGATCTCAAAAAACCCGAGTCTAGGGGGTCAAAACACACAACCTAGGGGTCCAAAATCCCAAATAGAGAGCTGATCGGTGTGCCTTTCACTCCGACACGACCGGGTGGGTTAAAATGACGTGTGCGGACTGACGGAATCCGATTTGGATTCCCGAATTGGGTTGGGCATTGAAATGACGGATCTAAAAAAAACTAGTCTAGAGGGTCAAAACATACAACACGGGGGTTCAAAATCTCAAATTGGGATCTGATCGGCGTGCCGTTCACTCAGACACGATCGGGTGGGTTAAATTGACGTGTGTGAACTGACGGAATCCGATTTTGAATCCCGGATTGGGTGGGGCGTTGAAATGACATATCTAAAAAAACCCGAGTCTAAGGGGTTTGACACACAATCCGGGGGTCCAGAATCCCAAAGAGAGGTCTGATTGCTGTGCCGTTCACTGCGACACGACTGGGTGGGTTAAATTGACGTGTGCGAACTGACACAATCCGATTGGATTTCCGGATTGGGTTGGGCGTTGAAATGACGGATCTCAAAAAACCCGAGTCTAGGATTTTAAAAGACACCTGGGGGTCCAAAATCCCAAATAGAGATCTGATCGGTGTGCCTCTCACTCCGACACGACTGGGTGGGTTAAATTGACGTGTGCGAACTGAATGAATCTGATTTGCATTCCCGATTGGGTGGGGCATTGAAATGACGATCTATAAAACCTGAGTCTAAAGGTCAAACACACTACCCCGGGGTCTAAAATCCCAATAGAGATTTGATCGGCATGCCGTTCACTCAGACACGACCGTGGTGGGTTAAATTGACGTGTGCAACTGACGGAATCCGACTTGGATTTCCGTATTGGGTTGGGCGTTGAAATGACGGATCTCAAAAAACCCGAATCTAAGGGGTCAAAACACACAGCCCGGGGGTCCAAAATCCCAAATGGAGATCTGATCGTGTGCCGTTCACTACGACACGACCGGGTGGGTTAATTTGACGTGTGCGAACTGACGGAATCAGATTTAGATTCCCGGATTGGGTTAGGTTGTTGAAATGACGATCTATAAAATCTAAGTCTGAAGGGTCAAAACACAAACACGGGGGTCCAAAATCCCAAATAGGGATCTGATCGGCATGTCGTTTGCTCCGACACACGACCGGGTGGGTTAAATTGACGTGTGCGAACTGACGGAATTTGATTTGGATTCCCAGATGGGGTGGGACATTGAAATGACGGATCTAATAAAAACCATTTAAAGGGGTGAAACACACGACCCGGAGACCAAAATCTCAATTGGATCTGATCGGCATGCCGTTTGCTCCAACACGACCGGTGGTTAAATTGACGTGTGCGAACTGACGGAATCCGATTTGGATTCCCGGATTGGTTGGGCATTGAAAGACTGATCAAAAAAAACTAGTCTAAAGGGTCAACATACACACGGGGGTCAAATCTCAAATTGGGATCTGATCGGCGTGCCGTTCACCTCAGACACGATCGGGTTGGTTAAATTGACGTGTGTGAACTGACGGAATCCGATTTGGAATCCCGATTGGGTGGGGCGTTGAAATGACAGATCTAAAAAAACCCGAGTCTAAGGGGTTTGACACACATCCGGGGTCTAGAATCCCAAAGAGAGGTCTGATTGCTGTGCCGTTCACTGCGACACGACTGGGTGGGTTAAATTGACGTGTGCGAACTGACACAATCCGATTGGATTTCCGGATTGGGTTGGGCGTTGAAATGACGGATCTCAAAAAACCCGAGTCTAGGATTTTAAAAGACACCTGGGGGTCCAAAATCCCAATAGAGATCTGATCGGTGTGCCTCTCACTCCGACCACGACTGGTGTGGTTAATTGACGTGTGCGAACTGAATGAATCTGAATTTGCATTCCCGGATTGGGTGGGGCATTGAAATGAGGATCTATAAAAAACTGAGTCTAAGGGTCAAAACACACTACCCGGGTCTAAAATCCAAATAGAGATTTGATCGGCATGCGTTCACTCAGACACGACCGGGTGGGTTAAATTGACGTGTGCAAAATGACGGAATCCGACTGGATTCCGGATTGGGTGGGCGTTGAAATGACGGATCTCAAAAAACCGAATCTAAGGGTCAAAACACACAGCCCGGGGGTCCAAAATCCCAAATGGAGATCTGATCGGTGTGCCGTTCACTACGACACGACGGGTGGGTTAATTTGACGGGTGCGAACTGACGGAATCAGATTTAGATTCCCGGATGGGTTAGGTGTTGAAATGACGGATCTATAAAATCTAAGTCTGAAGGGTCAAAACACAAAACACGGGGGTCCAAAATCCCAAATAGGGATCTGATCGGCATGCGTTTGCTCCGACACGACCGGGTGGGTTAAATTGACGTGTGCGAACTGACGGAATTGATTTGGATTCCAGATTGGGTTGGACATTGAAATGACGGATCTAATAAAAACCAGTTAAAGGGGTGGAAACACACGACCCGGAAGACCAAAATCTCAAATTGGGATCTGACGGCATGCCGTTTGCTCCAACACGACCGGGGGGTTAAATGACGTGTGCGAACTGACGGAATCCGATTTGGATTCCGGATTGGGTTGGGCATTGAAAGACGGATCAAAAAAAAAACTAGTCTAAAGGGTCAAAACAACAACACGGGGGTTCAAAATCTCAAATTGGGATCGATCGGCGTGCCGTTCACTCGACACGATCGGGTGGGTTAAATTGACGTGTGTGAACTGACGGAATCCGATTTGGAATCCCGGAATTGGGTGGGGCGTTGAAATGACAGATCTAAAAAAACCGAGTCTAAGGGGTTTGACACACAATCGGGGGTCTAGAATCCAAAGAGAGGTCTGATTGCTGTGCCGTTCACTGCGACACGACTGGGTGGGTTAAATTGACGTGTGCGAACTGACACAATCCGATTGGATTTCCGGATTGGGTTGGCGTTGAAATGACGGATCTCAAAAAAACCCGAGTGTAGGATGTCAAAAGACACCTGGGGGTCCAAAATCCCAAATAGAGATCTGATCGTGGTGCCTCTCACTCCGACACGACCGGTGGGTTAAATGACGTGTGCGAACTGACAGAATCTGATTGGATTCCGGGATTGGGTTGGGCGTTGAAATGACGGATCTATAAAAACCTGAGTCTAAAGGGTCAAAACACACAACCCGGGGGTCTAAAATCCCAAATAGAGATTTGATTGGCATGCCGTTCACTCCGACACGACCGGTGGGTTAATTGACGTGTGCAAACTGACGGAATCCGACATGGATTTCCGGATTGGGTTGGGCGTTGAAATGACGGATCTCAAAAAACCCAAGTCTAAGGGGTCAAAACACACAGCCCGGGGTCCAAAATCCCAAATAGAGATCAGATCGGTGTGCCGTTCACTACGACACGACCGGGTGGGTTAATTTGACGTGTGCGAACTGACGGAATCAGATTTGGATTCCCGGATTGGGTTGGGCGTTGATGACGGATCTATAAAAATCTAAGTCTGAAGGGTGAAACACACATCCCGGGGGTCCAAAATCCAAAATAGGGTCTGATCGGCATGTCGTTTGCTCCGACACGACCGGGTGGGTTAAATGACGTGTGCGAACTGACGGAATCCGATTTGGATTCCCGGATTGGGTTGGGCATTGAAATGACGGATCTAATAAAAACCAGTTTAAAGGGGTGAAACACACGACCCGGAAGACCAAAATCTCAAATTGGGATCTGATCGGCATGCCGTTTGCTCCAACACCACCGGGTTGGTTAAATTGACGTGTGCGAACTGACGAATCCGATTTGGATACCCGATGGGGTGGGCGTTGAAATGACGGATCTAAAAAACCAGAGGCTATGAGATGCCAACCCGGGGGGGTCGGTCGCTGTGACACGACCGGGTGGGTTAAATTGACGTGTGCGAACTGACGGAATCCAATTTGATTTTCAGATTTGGTTGGGCGTTGAAATGACGGATCTCAAAAACCCGAGTCTAGGGGGAAAAACACACACAACCTAGGGGTCCAAAATACCAAATAGAGAGCTGATCGGTGTGCCTTTCACTCCGACACGAACGGGTGGGTTAAATGACGTGTGCGGACTGACGGAATCCGATTTGGATTCCCGAATTGGGTGGGGCGTTGAAATGACGGATCTAAAAAACCCGAGTCTAAGGGGTTTGACACACAACCCTAGGTCCCAAATCCCAAAGAGAGGTCTGATCGGTGTGCCGTTCGCTGCTACACGACCGGGTGGTTAAATTGACGTGTGCGAACTGACGGAAATCCGATGGATTTTCGGATTGCGTGGGCGTTGAAATGACGGATCTCAAAACCCGTGTCTAGGGGTCAAAACCACAACCGGGGGTCCAAAATCACAAATAGAGATATGATTGGTGTGCCTCTCACTTCGAACGACCGGGTGGGTTAAATTGACGTTGCGAACTGACGGAATCTGATTTGAATTCCCGGATTGGGTTGGCGTTGAAATGACGGATCTATAAAAACTGAGTCTAAGGGGTCCAAACACACAACCCGGGGGTCTAAAATCCCAAATAGAGGTTTGGATCGGCATGCCGTTCACTCCGACACGACCGGGTGGGTTAAATTGACATGTGCGAACTGACGGAATCCGATTTGGATTCCCGGATTGGGTTGGGCGTTGAAATGACGATATCTGAAAAACCCAAATAGAGATCTGATCGTGTGCCGTTCACTTCCGACACGACCGTGTGGGTTAATTTGACGTGTTCGCACTGACGGAATCCGATTTGGATTCTCGATTGGGTGGGCATTGAAATGACGGATCTAAAAAAAACCGGAGTCTAAAGGGTCAAAACACACAACCCGGGGTCCAAAACCCCAAATAGGGATCTGATCGGCATAGTGTTTGCTCCGACACGACCGGTGGGTTAAATTGACGTGCGAACTGACGGATCCGATTTGATTCCGGATTGGGTGGGCATGAAATGACGGATCTAAAAAAACTAGTCTAAAGGGTCAAACCTACAACACTGGGGTTCAAAATCTCAATTGGGATCTGATCGCGTGCCGTTCACTCCGACACGACCGGGTGGGTTAATTGACGTTGTGTAACTGACGGAATCCGATTTGGAATCCTGGATTGGGTGGGGCGTTGAAATGACAGATCTATAAAACCCGTTCTAAGGGGTTTGACACACATTCGGGGGTCCAGATCCCAAAAAGAGGTCTGATTGCTGTGCCTTCACTGCGACACGACTGGGTGGGTTAATTGCGTGTGCGAACGGACAAATCCGATTGATTTCCGGATGGGTTGGGCGTTGAAATGACGATCTCAAAAAACCCGAGTCTAGGATGTCAAAACACACCTGGGGGTCCAAATCCTAAATAGATATCTATCGGTGTGGGCCTCTCACTCCGACACGACCGGGTGGTTAAATTGACGTGTGCGAACTGACGGAATCCGATTGGATGCCCGGAATGGGTGGGGCGTTGAAATGACGGATCTAAAAAAATCAAGGCTATGGGATGCCAACCCTGGGGGTCGTTCGCTGTGACACGACGTGTGGGTTAAATTGACGTGTGCGAACTGACGGAATCCGATTTTGATTTTCAGATTTGGTTGGGTGTTGAAATGACGGATCTCAAAAATTAGGGGTCAAAACACCAACCTAGGGTTCCAAAATCCCAATAGAGATCTGATTTGTGTGCTTTTCACTCCGACACGACCGGGTGGGTTAAATGACGTGTGCGGACTGACGGAATCCGATTTGGATTCCCAAATTGGGTGGGCATTGAAATGACGGATCTAAAAACACCCGAGTCTAAGGGGTTTGAACCAACACCTAGGTCCAGAATCCCAAAGATTCTTATCGGTGTTCCGTTCGCTGCCACACACCTGTGGGTTAAATTGACTTGTGCGAACTGACGGAATCTGATTTGGATTCCCGGATTGGGTTGGGCGTTGAAATGACGGATCTAAAAAACAGAGGCTATGGGATGCCCACCCGGGGTCGTTCGCTGTGACATGACCGGGTGGTTAAATTGACGTTTGCGAACTGACGGAATCCGATTTAGATTTTCAGATTTGGTTGGGCGTTGAAATGACGGATCTCAAAAAACCCGGTCTAGGGGTCAAAACCACAACCGGGTCCAAAATCCCATAGTAGATCTGATCGTTGTGCCTTTCACTCCGACACAACCGGGTGGGTTAAAATTACGTGTGCTGACTGACGTAATTCCGATTTGGATTCCCGAATTGGGTGGGTCGTTGAAATGACGATCTAAAAAAACCCGAGTCTAAGGGGTTTGACACACAACCCTAGGGTCCAGAATCCAAAGAGAGGTCTGATCGGTGTGCCGTTCGCTCGCAACACGACCGGGTGGTTTAATTGACGTGTGCGAACTGACGAATCCGATTGGATTTTCGGATTGCGTTGGGCGTTGAAATGACTGATCTCAAAAAAAATCCGAGTCTAGGGGTCAAAACACCAACCTGGGTGTCCAAATCCCAATAGAGATCTGATCGGATGCGCCTCTCACTACGACACGACCGGGTGGTTAAATTGACGTGTGCGCACTGACGAATCCGATTTGGATTCCAGATTGGTTGGGCGTTAAATGACAGATCTGAAAACCTGAGTCTAAGGGTCAAAACACACAGCCGGGGGTCCAAAATCCCAAATATAGTACTGATCGGTGTGCGTTCAACTCCACATGACCGGTGGTTAATTTGACGTGTGCGAACTGACGGAACCGATTTGGATTCCCGGATTGGGTGTGCATTGAAATGACGGATCTAAAAAACCAAGTCTAAAGGGTCAAAACACACACAACCCTGGTCCAAAACCCCAATAGGGATCTGATCGGCATAGTGTTTGCTCCGACACGACCGGTAGGTTAAATTGACGTCGAACTGACGGAATCCGATTTGGATTCCCGGATTGGGTTGGGCATTGACATGACGGATCTAAAAAAACTAGTCTAAAGGGTCAAAACATACAACCGGGGGGTTCAAAATCTCAAATTGCGATCTATCGCGTGCCGTTCACTCCCACACGACCGGTGGGTTAATTGACGTGTGTGAAATGACTGAATCGGATTTGGAATCTCGGATTGGGTGGGGCGTTGAATATCTGATCTAAAAAAACCCGAGTCTAAGGGTTTGCACACAATCCGGGGTCCAGAATCCCAAAGAGAGGTCGATTGCTGTGCGTTCACCTGCGACACACGACAGGTGGGTTAAATTGACGTGTGCGAACTGACAGAATCCGATTGGATTTTCGGATTGGGTTGGGCGTTGAAATGATGGATCTCAAAAAACCCGAGTGTAGGATGTCAAAAGACCCTGGGGGTCCAAAATCCCAATAGAGATCTGATCGTTGTGCCTCTCACTCCGACACGACCGGTGGGTTAAATGACGTGTGCGACTGATAGAATCTGATTGGATTCTCCGATTGGTCTTGGGCGTTGAAATGACGAATCTATAAAACTTGAGTCTAAGGGTCAAAACAACACAACCCGGGGGTCTAAATCCCAATAGAGGTTTGATCGCATGCCGTTCACTCCGACACGACGGGTTGTTTAAATTGACGTGTGCAAACTGACGAATCCGACTTGGATTTCCGGATTGGGTTGGGCGTTGAATGATGGATCTCTAAAAACCCGAGTCTAAGGGGTCAAAACACACAGCCCGGGGTCCCAAAATCCCAATAGAGATCTGATCGGTGTGCCGTTCACTACGACACGACCGGGTTGGGTTATTTGACGTGTGCGAAGTGACGGAATCATATTTGGATTCCCGGGGGTGGGCTTGGGTGAAGGACGGAAAACTTATGCTAAATACGGATCTAAAAATCTAAGTCTGAGGGTCAACACACACCCCAGGTCCAAAATCCCAATAGTAGGGATCTATCGCTGTCGTTTGCTCCGACACGACCGGGTGGGTTAATTGACGTGTGCGACTGACGGAATCCGATTTGGATTCCCAGATTGGTTGGGCGTTGAAATGACAGATCTGAAAAAACCTGAGTCTAAGGTTTCAAACACACAGCCCGGGGGTCCAAAATCCCAAATAGAGATCTGATCGGTGTGTCGTTCACTCCGACACACCGGGTGTGGGTTAATTGACGTGTGCGACTGACGGAATCCGATTTGGATTCTCGGATTGGGTGGGCATTGAAATGACGGATCTAAAAAAAACAGAGTCTAAAGGGTCAAAACACACAACCCGGGGGTCCAAAACCCCAAATAGGGATCTGATCGGCATAGTGTTTGCTCCGACACGACCGGTAGGTTAATTGACGTGCGAACTGACGGAATCCGATTTGGATTCCCGGATTGGGTTGGCATTGAATGACGGATCTAAAAAAAAACTATCTAAAGGGTCAAAACATACACACGGGGGTTCAAAATCTCAAATTGCGATCTGATCGCGTGCCGTTCACTCCCACACGACCGGGTGGGTTAAATTGACGGTGTGAACTGACGGAATCCGATTTGGAATCCGGATTGGGTGGGGCGTTGAATGACAGATCTAAAAAAACCCGAGTCTAAGGGGTTTTTGACACAATCCGGGGGTCCAGAATCCCAAGAGAGGTCTGATGGCTGTGTCGTTTCACTGCGACACGACAGGGTGGGTTAAATTGACGTGTGCGACTGACAGAATCCGATTGGATTTCCGGATGGGTTGGGCGTTGAAATGATGGATCTCAAAAACCGAGTCTAGGATGTCAAAAGACACCTGGGGGTCCAAAATCCAATAGAGATCTGATCGGTGTGCCTCTCCTCCGACACGACCGGGTTGGTAAATTGACGTGTGAGAATGACGGAATCTGATTTGGATTCCCGATTGGCTTGGCCGTTGAAATGACGATCTATAAAAACCTGAGTCTAAGGGGTCAAAACACACAACCGGGGGGTCTAAAATCCCAAATGAGATTTGATCGCATGCCGTTCACTCCTGACAACGACCGGGTGGGTTAAATTGACGTGTGCAACTGACGGAATCCGACTTGGATTTCCGATTGGGTTGGTCCGTTGAAATGACGGATCTCTAAAAACCCGAGTCTAAGGGTCAAAACACACAGCCCGGGTCCACAATCCAAATAGAGATCTGATCGGTGTGCCATTCACTACGACACGACCGGGTGGTTATTTTGACGTGTGCGAACTGATGAATCAGATTTGGATTCCCGTATTGGGTTGGGCGTTGAAATGACGGATCTATAAAAATCTAAGTCTGAAGGGTCAAACAACAACCCGGGGTCCAAAATCCCCAATAGGGATCTGATCGGCATGTCGTTTGCTCCGACACGACCAGGTGGGGTTAAATTGACGTGTGCGAACTGACGGAATCCGATTTAGATTCCTATTGGGTTGGGCATTGAAATGACGGATCTAATAAAACCAGTTTAAAGGGGTGAAACACACGACTCGGAAGACCAAAATCTCAAATTGGGATCTGATCGGCATGCCGTTTGCTCCAACACGACCGGTGGGTTAAGTTGACGTGTGCGAACTGACGGAATCCGATTTGATACCCGGATTGGGTGGGCGTTGAAATGACGGATCTAAAAAAACCAGAGGCTATGTGATGCCAACCCGGTGTGTCGTTCGCTGTGACACGACCGGGTGGGATAAATTGACGTGTTCGAACTGATGAATCCGATTTGGATTTTCAGATTTGGTTGGGCGTTGAAATGACGGATCTCACAAAACCCGAGTCTAGTGTGTCAAAACACACAACCTAGGGGTCCAAAATCCCAAATAGAGATCTGATCGGTGTGCCTTTCACTCCGACACGACCGGGTGGGTTATGACGTGTGCGGACTGACGGAATCCGATTTGGATTCCCATTGGTGGGTCGTTGAAATGACGGATCTAAAAAAACCCGAGTCTAAGGGGTTTACCACACACCCTAGGGTCCAGAATCCCCAAGAGAGGTCTGATCGTGTGCCGTTCGCTGCCACACGACCGGGTGAGTTAAATTGATGCGAATCGATTTGGATTCCCGGATTGGGTTGGGCGTTGAAAACGGGATCGATAAAATCTAGTCTGAAGGGTCAAAACACACAATCTGGGGGTCCAAAATCCCAAATAGGTCTGATCGCAGTCGTTTGCTCCGACACGACAGGTGAGTTAAATTCACGTGTGCGAACTGACGGAATCCGATTTAGATTCCCGGATTAGGTTGGGCATTGAAATGACGGATCTAATAAAACCATTGAAAGGGTGAAACACACACCCAGAAGACCAAAATCTCAATTGGGATCTGATCGGCATGCCGTTTGCTCCAACACGACCGGGTGGTTAAATTGACGTGCGAACTGACGGAATCCGATATGGGTACCCGAATTGGGTGGGGCGTTGAAATGACGGTTTCTAAAAAACCAGAGGCTATGGGATGCCCACCCGGGGGTCGTTCGCTGTGACACGACCGGGTGGGTTAAATTGACGTGTGCGACTGATGGATCCGATTTGGATTTCAGGATTTGGTTGGGCGTTGAAATGACGGATCTCAAAAAACCCGTGTCTAAGGGGTCAAAACACACAACCTAGGTCCCAAATCCCAAATAGAGATCTGATCGTGGGTTAAAATGACGTGTGCGGACTGACGGAATCCGATTTGGATTCCCAATTGGGTGGCGTTGAAATGACGGATCTAAAACCCGAGTCTAGGGGTTTGACACACAACCCTAGGGTCCAGAATCCCAAGAGAGGTCTGATCGGTGTGCCGTTCGCTGCCACACGACCGGGTGGTTTAATTGACGTGTGCGAACTGACGGAATCCGATGGATTTTCGGATTGCGTTGGCTTTGAAATGACGGATCTCAAAAAACCTGAGTCTAGGGGGTCAAAACACAACCTGGGGTTCCAAAATCCCAATAAGATCTGATCGTGTGCTCTCACTCCGACATGACCGGGGGGTTAAATTTACGGGTGCGAACTGACGGAATCTGATTTGGATTCCCGGATTGGTGGGCGTTGAAATGACGGATCTATAAAAACTGAGTATAAGGGGTCAAAACACACAACCCTGGGTCTAAAATCCCAAATAGAGGTTTGATCGGCATGCCGTTCACTCCGACACGACCGGGTGGGTTCATTGACGTGTGCGAACTGACGGAATCCGATTTGGATTCCCAAATTGGGTTGGCTGTTGAAATGCGGATCGAAAAACCCGAGTCTAAGGGGTCAAAACACACAGCCCGGGTGTCCAAATCCCAAATACAGATCTGATCGGTGCCGTTCACTCCGACACGACCGGGTGGGTTAATTTGACGTGTGCGAATTGATGGAATCCGATTTGGATCCCGGTTGGGTGGGCATTGAAATGACGGATCTAAAAAAACCAGAGTCTAAGGGTCAAAAAACAACCCGGGAGTCCGAAACCCCAAATAGGGATCTGATCGGCATAGTGTTTGCTCCGACACGACCGAGTGGGTTAAATTGACGTTCGAACTGACGGATCCGATTTGGATTCCCGGATTGGGTTGGGCATTGAAATGACGGATCTAAAAAAACTAGTCTAAGGGGTCAAAACATACAACACGGGGGTTCAAAATCTCAAATTGGAATCTGATCGGCCGTGCCGTTCACTCCGACACGACCGGGTGGGTTAAATTGAAGTGTGTGAACTGACTGAATCCGATTTGGAATCCCGGATTGGGTGGGGCGTTGAAATGACAGATCTTAAAAAAACCCAGTCTAAAGGGGTTTGACACACAATCCGGGGGTCCAGAATCCCAAAGGAGTTCTGTTGCTGTGCCGTTCACTACGTGCGACACGCTGTGTGGGTTAAATTGACGTGTGCGAACTGACAAATCCGATTTGGATTCCGGATTGGGTTGGGCGTTGAAATGACGGATCTCAAAAACCCGAGTCTAGGATGTCAAAAGACACCTGGGGTCCAAAATCCCAAACAGAGATCTGATCGTGTGTGCCTCTCACTCCGACACGACCGGGTGGGTTAAATTGACGTGTGCGAACTGACGGAATCTGATTTGGATTCCCGATTGGGTTGGGCGTTGAAATGACGGATCTAAAAAACCTGAGTCTAAGGGGTCAAAACACACAACCCGGGGGTCCTAAAATCCCAAATAGAGATTTGATCGCGATGCCGTTCACTGACTCCGACACGACCGGATGGGTTAAATTGACGTGTGCAAACTGACGGAATCCGAGTTGGATTTCCGGATTGGGTTGGGCGTCGAAATGACGGATCTCTAAAAACCCGAGTCTAAGGGGTCAAAACACACAGCCCGGGGGTCCAAAATCCCAAATAGAGATCTGATCGGTGTGCCATTCACTACGACCGACCGGGTGGGTTAATTTGACGTGTGCGAACTGACGGAATCAGATTTGGATTCCCGGATTGGGTTGGGCGTTGAAATGACGGATCTATAAAAACTAAGTCTGAAGGGTCAACACACAATACCCGGGGGTCCAAAATCCAAATAGGGATCTGATCGGCATGTCGTTTGCTCCGACACGACCGGGTGGGTTAAATTGACGTGTGCGAACTGACGGAATCCGATTTGGATTCCGGATTGGGTGGGCCGAAAGACGGATCTAATAAAAAACAGTTAAAGGGGTGAACACACGACCGGAAGACCAAAATCTCAAATTGGGATCTGATCGGCATGCCGTTTGCTCCAACACGACGGGTGGGTTAAATTGACGTGTGCCGAACTGACGGAATCCGATTTGGATACCGGATTGGACGGGCGTTGAAATGACGGATCTAAAAAAAACCAGAGGCAATGGGATGCCACCCGGGGGGTCGTTCGCTGTGTGCCACGACGGGTGGGTTAAATTGACGTGTGCGAACTAACGGAATCCGATTTGGATTTTCAGATTTGGTTGGGCGTTGAAATGACGGATCTCAAAAAACCGAGTCTAGGGTGTCAAAACACACAACCTAGGGGCCAAAATCCCAAATAGAGATCTGATCGGTGTGCCTTTCACTCCGACACGACCGGGTGGGTTAAATGACGTGTGCGGACTGACGGATCCGATTTCGATTCCCGAATTGGGTGGGGCGTCGAAATGACGGATCTAAAAAAACCCGAGTCTAAGGGGTTTGAACACAACCAGGGTCCAGAATCCAAAGAGAGGTTTGATCGTGTTGTGTCCGTTCGATGCCACCGAACGGGTGGGTTAAATGACGTGTGCGAACTGACGGAATCCGATTGGATTTTCGGATTGCGTTGGCGTTGAAATGACAGGATCTCAAAAAAAACCGAGTCTAGGGGGTCAAACACACAACCTGGGGGTCCAAAATCCCAATAGAGATCTGATCGGTGTGCCTCTCACTCCGACACGACCGGGTGGGTTAAATTGACGTTGCGAACTGACGGAATCTGATTTGGATTCCCGGATTGGGTTGGGCGTTGAAATGACGGATCTATAAAAAACTGAGTATAAGGGGTCAAAACACACAACCCGGGGGTCTAAAATCCCAAATAGAGGTTTGATCGGCATGCCGTTCACTCCGACACGACCGGGTGGGTTAAATTGAGTGTGCGAACTGACGGAATCGATTTGGATTCCCCGATTGGGTTGGGCGTTGATGAATGACGATCTGAAAAACCCGAGTCTAAGGGGTCAAAACACACAGCCCGGGGTCCAAAATCCCAAATAGAGATCTGATCGGTATGCCGTTCACTCCGACACGACCGGGTGGGTTAATTTGACGTGTGCGAACTGACGGAATCCGATTTGGATCCCGGATTGGGTGGGCATTGAAAGACGGATCTAAAAAAAACCAGAGTCTAAGGGGTTCAAAAAATACAACCCGGGGGTCCAAAACCCAAATAGGATCTGCGGCATAGTGTTTGCTCCGACACGACCGGGGGGTTAAATTGACGTTGCGAACTGACGGAATCCATTTGGATCCCGGATTGGGTTGGGCATTGAAATGACGGATCTAAAAAAAACTAGTCTAAAGGGTCAAAACATACAACACGGCAGTTCAAAATCTAAATTGGGATCAGATCGGCGTGCCGTTCACTCCGACACGAACGGGTTGGTTAAATTGACGTGTGTGAACTGACGGAATCCGATTTGGAATCCCGGATGGGGTGGGGCTTTGAAATGACAGACTGTAAAAAACGAGTCTAAGGGGTTTGACACACAATCCGGGGGTCCAGAATCCCAAGAGGGGTCTGATTGCTGTGCGTTCACTGCGACACGACTGGGTGGGTTAAATTGACGTATGCGAAACTGACAGAATCCGATTGGATTTCCGGATTGGGTTGGGCGTTGTGAAATGACGGATCTCAAAAACACCGAGTCTAAGGGGTTTGACACCACACCCTAGGGTCTAGAATCCCAAAGAGAGGGTCTGTCGGTTGTGCCGTTCGCTGCAACACGACCGGGTGGGCTAAATTGACGTGTGCGAACTGACGGAATCCGATTGGATTTTCGGATTGCGTTGGGCGTTGAATGACGGATCTCAAAAAACCCGAGTCTAAGGGGTTTGACACACAACCCTTGGGTCCAAAATCCCAAAGAGAGTCTGATCGGTGCGCCGTTCGCTGCCACACGACCGGGTGGGTTAAATTGACGTGTGCGAACTGACGGAATCCGATGGATTTCGGATTGCGGTTGGGCGTTGAAATGACGGATCTCAAAAAACCCGAGTCTAGGGGGTCAAAACACCACAACTGGGGTCCAAAATCCCAAATAGATATCTGATCGGTGTGCCTCTCACTCCGACACGACCGGGTGGGTTAAATTGACGTGTGCGAACTGACGGAATTGATTTGGATTCCCGGATTGGGTTGGGCGTTGAAATGACGGATATATAAGAAACTGAGTCTAAGGGGTCAAAACACACAACCCGGGGGTCTAAAACCCAAATAGAGGTTTTGATTAGGTTTGTTGGCATGCGTTCACTCCGACACGACGGGTGGGTTAAATGAGTGTGCAAACTGACGGAATCGATTTGGATTCCCGGATTGGGTGGGCATTGAAATGACGGATCTAAAAAAAAAGAGTCTAAAGCGTCAAAACACACAACCCGGGGGGTCCAAAACCCCAAATAGGGATCTGATCGGCATAGTGTTTGCTCGACACGACGGGTGGGTTATTTGTCGTGTGCGAACTGACGGAATCCGATTTGGATTCTGGATTGGGTGGGCATTGATGATGATTCCAAAAACCGGTCTAAAAGTAAAACCCAATAAATACACAACAACCACAACCGGGGGTCCAAACCCAAATAGGGTATCTAGGCATAGTGTTTGCTCTGAGCCACGACCCGGTGGGTTAAATTGACGTGCGAACTGACGGAATCCGAATATTGGATTGAGGATGGGGTTGTGCATTGAAATCAGGAATCAGAAACAAAAAAAAAAACTAGTCTGAAGGGTCAAAACATACAACACGGGGGTTCAAAATCTCAAATGTGGATCTGATCGGCGTGCGTTCACTCGACGAACGAGACGGGTGGGTTAAATTGAACGTGTGCGAACTGACAGAATCCGATTTGGATTCCGGATTGGGTTGGGATTGAAATAACGGATCTATCAAAACCAGTTTAAAGGGGTGAACCACACGACCCGGAAGACTAAAATCTCAAATTGGGATCTGATTGGCATGTCGTTTGCTCCGACACGACCGGGTGGGTTAAATTGACGTGTGCGAACTGACGGAATCCGATTTCGATAACCGGATTGGGTGGGGCGTTGAAATGAAGGATCTTAAAAAAACCAGAGCTATGGGATGCCAACCCGAGGGGTCGTTCGCTGTGACACGACCGGGTGGGTTAAATGACAAGTGCGAACTGACGGAATCCGATTTGGATTTTTAGATTTGGTTGGGCGTTGAAATGAACCGGATCTCAAAAAAACCCGAGTCTAGGGAGTCAAACACACAACCTAGGGGTTCAAAATCCCAAATAGAGATCTGATCGGTGTTGCCTTGACTCCGACACGACCGGGTGGGTTAAAATGACGTTGCGGACTGACGAATCGAGATAAGATTGGGATTCCCGAATTGGGGGGCGGTGAAATGACGGATCTAAAAAAAAACCCGAGTCTACGGGGTTTGAAACACAACCCTAGGGTCCAGAATCCCAAAGAGAGGTCTGATCGGTGCGCCGTTCGCTGCCACACGAATGGGGGGGGTTAAATTGACGTGGGCAAACTGACGGAATCCGATTGGATTTTCGGATTGCGTTGGGCGTTGAAATGACGGATCTCAAAAAACCGAGTCTAGGGGGGTCAAAACACACAACTGGGGGTCCAAAATCCCAAATAGATATCTGATCGGTTTGCCTCTCACTCCGACACGACCTGGGGTTAAATATGACGTGTTGCGAATGATGGAATCTGATTTGGATTCCGGATTGGGTTGGGCGTTGAATGCGGATCTATAAAAAAACTGAGTCTAAGGGGTCAAAACACAAACCGGGGGTCTAAAATCCCAAATAGAGGTTTGATCGGCATGCGTTCATCCGGCTCCGACACGACCGGGTGGGTTAAATTGACTTGTGCGAACTGACGGAATCCGATTTGGATCCCGGATTGGGTTGGGCGTGAAATGAAATGACGGATCTGAAAAAACCCGAGTCTAAGGGGTCAAAACACACAGCCCGAGGGTCCAAAATCCCAAATAGAGATTTATCGGTGTGCCGTTCACTCCGACACGACCGGGTGGGTTAATTTGACGTGTGCGAATTGACGGAATCCAATTGGATTCCCGGATTGGGTGGGCATTGAAATGACGGATCTAAAAAAAACCAGAGTCTAAAGCGTTCAAAAACACCAACCCAGGGTTCCAAAACCCCAAATAGGGATCTGATCGCATAGTGTTTGCTCCGGCACGACGGGTGGTTAAATTGACGTGCGAACTGACGGAATCTGATTTGGATTCCGGATTGGTTGGGCATTGAAATGAGGGATCTAAAAACAACTTGTCTAAAGGGTCAAAACATACAACACGGGGGTTCAAATCTAATATTGGGATCTGATCGGCGTGCCGTTCACTCCGACACGACCGGGTGGGTTAAATTGATGTGTGCGAACTGACGGAATCAGATTTGGATTCCCGGATGGGTTGGGCGTGTTGAATGACGGAGCTATAAAAATCTAAGTCTGAAGGGTCAAAACACACAAAACCGGGGGTCCAAAATCCGAATAGGGATTGATCGGCATGTCCTTTGCTCCGACACGACCAGGTGGGTTAAATTGACGTGTGCGAACTGACGGAATCCGATTTGGATTCCCGGAAGGGTTGGGCATTGAAATGACGGACCTAATAAAAACCAGTTTAAAGGGGTGAAACACACGACCCGGAAGACCAAATCTCAAATCGGATCTGATCGGCATGTCGTTTGCTCCAACACGACCGGGTGGGTTAAATTGACGTGTGCGAACTGATGGAATCCGATTTGGATACTTGGATTGGGTGGGGCGTTGAAATGACGGATCTAAAAAAAACCAGAGTCTAGGGGGTCAAAACACACAACCTAGGGGTCCAAAATCCCAAATAGAGATCTGATCGGTGTGCCTTTCACTCCGACCCGACCGGTGGGTTAAATGACGTGTGCGGACTGACGGAATCGGATTTGGATTCCCGATTGGGTGGGGCGTTGAAATGACGTATCTAAAAAAACCCGAGTCTAAGGGGTTTGACCACAACCCTAGGGTCCAGAATCACAAAGAGAGGTTTGATCGGTGTGCCGTTCGCTGCCCACGACGGGTGGGTTAAATTGACGTGTGCGAACGACGGAATCCGATTGGATTTTCGGATTGCGTTGGGCGTTGAAATGACGGATCTCAAAAAAACCCGAGTCTAGGGGGTCAAAACACACACCGGGGGTCCAAAATCCAAATAGTATCTGATCGGTGTGCTCTTCACTCCGACACGACCGGGTGGGTTAAATTGACGTGTGCGAACTGACGGAATCTGATTTGGATTCCCGGATTGGGTTGTGCGTGGAAATGACGGATCTATAAAAAACTGAGTCTAAGGGGTCAAAACACACAACCCGGGGGTCTAAAATCCCAAATAGAGGTTTGATCGCATGCCGTTCACTCGAACACGTACGGGTGGGTTAAATTGTCGTGTGCGAACTGACGGAATCCGATTGGATTCCCGGATGGGGTGGGCGTTGAAATGAGGATCAGAAAAAACCCGAGTCTAAGTGGTGGTCAAAACACACAGCCGGGGGTCAAAATCCCAAATAGAGATCTTATCGGTGTGCCGTTCACTCCGACACGACGGGTGGGTTAATTTGACGTGTGCGAACTAACGGAATCCGATTAGGATTCCCGGATTGGGTGGGCATGAAATGACGGATCTAAAAAAAACCAGAGTCTCTAAAGGGTCAAAACACACAACCCGGGGGGTCCAAAACCCCAAATGGGATCTGATCGGCATAGTGTTTGCTCGACACGACCGGGTGGGTTAATTTGTCGTGTGCGAACTGACGGAATCCGATTTGGATTCTGGATTGGTGTGGGATTGAAATGATGGATCTAAAAAAAACCAGAGTCTAAAGGGTTCAAACACACAACCAGGGGGTCCAAAACCCCAAATAGGGATCTGTCGCGAGTGTTGCTCCGACACGACCGGGTGGGTTAAATGACGTGCGAACTGACGGAATCCGATTGGATTTCCAGATTGGGTTGTGCATGAAATCAGGATCTAAAAAAAAAACTAGTCTAAACGGTCAAAACAACAAACGGGGGTTCAAAATCTCAAAATGGGATCTGATCGGCGTGCCGTTCACTCGCCACACGACCGGGTGGGTTAAATGACGTGTGCGAATGACAGAATCCGATTGGATTTCGGGATTGGGTTGGGCGTTGAAATGACAGATCTCAAAAAACCCGAGTCTAGGATGTCAAAGACACCTGGGATCAAAATCCCAAATAGAGATCTGATCGGTGTGCCTCTCACACCGACACGACCGGGTGGGTTAAATGACGTGTGCGAACTGTCGGAATCTGATTTGGATTCCCGGATTGGGTTGGGCGTTGAAATGAGGATCTTTAAAACCTGAGTCTAAGGGATCAAAACACACAACCCGGGGTCTAAAATCCCAATAGAGATTTGATCGGCATGCCGTTCACTCCGACACGACCGGGTGGGTTAATTGACGTGTGCAAACTGACGGAATCCGACTTAGATTTCCGGATTGGGTTGGGCGTTGAAATGACGGATCTGAAAAAACCCGAGTCTAAGGTGTCAAAACACACAGCCCGGGGGTCCAAAATCCCAAATAGAGATTTGATCGGTGTGCCGTTCACTACACACGACCGGTGGGTTAAATTGACGTGTGCGAACTGACGGAATCCGATTTGGATTCCCGGATTGGGTTGGGCATTGAAATGACGGATCTAATAAAAACCGTTTAAAGGGTGAAACACACGACCCGGGACTAAAATCTCAAATTGGGATCTGATCGGCATGCCGTTTGCTCCAACACGACCGGGTGGGTTAAATTGACGTGTGCGAACTGACGGAATCCGATTTCGATAACCCGGATTGGGTGGGCGTTGAAATGACGGATCTTAAAAAAAACCAGAGGCTATGGGGTGCCAACCCGGGGGTCGTAAAAAATCGCTGTGACACGACCGGGTGGGTTAAATTGACGTGTGCGAACTGACGGAATCCGATTTGGATTTTCGATTTGGTTGGGCGTTGAAATGACGGATCCCAAAAAACCCGAGTCTAGGATTCAAACACACAACCTACGGGTCCAAAATCCCAAATAGAGATCTGATCGGTGTGCCTTGACTCCGACACGACCGGGTGGGTAAAATGACGTGTGCGGACTGACGGAATCGGATTTGGATTCCCGAATTGGGTGGGCGTTGAAATGACGGATCTAAAAAACCCGAGTCTAAGGCGTTTGACACACAACCTAGGGTCCAAATCCCAAAAGAGGTTTGATCGGTGCTCCGTTCCTGCCACACGAGCCGGGTGGGTTAAATTGACTTGTGCGAACTGACGAATCCGATTGGATTTTCGGATTGCGTTGGCGTTGAAATGACGGATCTCAAAAACCTAGTCTAGGGGTCAAAACACACAACCTGGGGTCCAAAATCCCAAATAGAGATCTGATCGGTGTGCCTCTCACTCCGACACGACCGGGTGGGTTAAATTGACGTGTGCGAACTGACGGAATCCGATTTGGATTCCCGGTTGGGTTGGGCGTTGAAATGACGGATCTATAAAAACTGAGTCTAAGGGTCAAAACACACAACCCGGGGGTCTAAAATCCCAAATAGAGGTTTGATCGGCATGTCCGTTCACTCCGACACACCGGGTGGGTTAAATTGACGTGTGCGAACTGACGGAATCCGATTTGGATTCCCGGATTGGGTTGGGCGTTGAAATGACGGATCTGAAAAAACCGAGGTCTAAGGGTCAAAAACACAGCCCGGGGTTCAAAAATCCCAAATAGAGATCTTATCGGTGTGCCGTTCACTCCGACACGACCGGGTGGGTTAAATTGACGTGTGCGAACTGACGGAATCCGATTTGATTCCCGGATTGGGTGGCATTGAAATGACGGATCTAAAAAAAACCAGAGTCTAAAGCGTCAAACCACACACCCAGGGTTCCAAAACCCCAAATAGAGATCTGATCGCATGTGTTTTGCTCCGACACGACCGGGTGGTTAATTGACGTGTGCGAACTGACGGAATCCGATTTGGATTCCAGATTTGGTTGGGCGTTGAAATGACGGATCTCATAAAACCCGAGTCTAAGGGTCAAAACACACAACCTAGGGTCCAAATCCCAATAGAGATCTGATCGGTGTGCCTTTGACTCCGACACGACCGGTGGGTTAAAATGACGTGTGGGACTGACGGAATCCGATTTGGATTCCCGAATTGGGTGGGCGTTGAAATGACGGATCTAAAAAAACCCGAGTCTAAGGGGTTTGACACACACACCCCTATGGTCCAAAATCCCAAATAGAGGTCTGATCGGTGTGCCGTTCACTCCAACGACCGGGTGGGTTAATTGACGTGTGCGAACTGACGGAATCCGATTTGGATTCCCGGATTTGGTGCGTTGAAATGACGGATCTAAACAAAACAGAGTCTAAAGTCAAAACACACAACCCGGGGGTCCAAAATCCCAAATAGGGATCTGATCGGCATAGTGTTTGCTCCGCACGACCGGGTGGGTTTAAATTGACGTGCGAACTGACGGAATCCGATTTGGATTCCCGGATTGGGTTGGGCATTGAAATGACGGATCTAAAAAAAAACTAGTCTAAGGGTCAAACACACAACCGGGGGTCCAAAATCTCAAATTGGGATCTGATCGGCGTGCCGTTTCAGTCCGACACGACCGGTGGGTTAAATTGACTGTGGCGACTGACGGAATCCGATTTGGATTCCCGGATTGGGTGGGGCGTTGAAATGACGGATCTAAAAAAACCAGAGGCTATGGGATGCCCACACCGGGGGGTCGTTCGCTGTGACACGACCGGTGGGTTAAATTGACATGTGAACGAACTGACGGAATCCGATTTGGATTTTCAGATTTGGTTGGGCGTTGAAATGACGGATCTCAAAAAAAACCCGAGTCTAGGGGTCAAAACACACACCTAGGGGTCCAAATCCCAAATAGAGATCTGATCGGTGTGCCTTTCACTCCGACACGACCGGGTGGGTTAAAATGACGTGTGCGACTGACGGAATCCGATTTGGATTCCCGAATTGGGTGGGGCGTTGAAATGACGGATCTAAAAAAACCCGAGTCTAAGGGGTTTGACACCACCCCTAGGGTCCAGAATCCCAAGAGAGGTCTGATCGGTGCGCCGTTCGCTGCCACACGACCGGGTGGGTTAAATGACGTGTGCGAACTGACGGAATCCGATTGGATTTCGGATTGCGTTGGGCGTTGAAATGACGGATCTCAAAAAACCCGAGTCTAGGGGGTCAAAACACACACCTGGGGGTCCAAATCCCAAATAGAGATCTGATCGTTGTGCCTCTCACTCCGACACGACCGGGTGGGTTAAATTGACGTGTGCGAACTGACGGAATCTGATTGGATTCCCGGATTGGGTTGGGCGTTGAAATGACGGATCTATAAAACTGAGTCTAAGGGGTCAAAACACACAACCCGGGGTCTAAAATCCCAAATAGAGGTTTGATCGGCATGCCTTCACTCCGACACGACCGGTGGGTAAATTGACGTGTGCGAACTGACGGAATCCGATTTGGATTCCCGATTGGGTTGGGCGTTGAATGACGGATCTGAAAAACCCGAGTCTAAGGGTCAAAACACACAGCCCTGGGTCCAAAATCCCAAATAGAGATCTGATCGTGTGCCGTTCACTCCGACACGACCGTGTTTTTAATTTGACATGTGCGAACTGACGGAATCCGATTTGGATTCCCGGATTGGGTGGCATTGAAATGACGGATCTAAAAAAACCAGATCTGAAGGGTCAACACACAACCCGTGGGTCCAAACCCCAAACAAATAGGGATCTGATCGGCATAGTGGTTTGCTCCGACACGACCGGGTGGGTTAAATTGACGTGCGAACTGACGGAATCCGATTTGGATTCCCGGATTGGGTTGGGCATTGAAATGACGGATCTAAAAAAACTAAGTCTAAAAGGTCCAACTACACACGGGGGTTCAAAAATTCAAATTGGTATCTGATCGTCGTGCCGTTCACTCCGACACGACTGGGTGGTAAATTGACGTGTGCGAACTGACGGAATCGATTTGGATTCCCGGATTGGGTAGGGCGTTGAATGACTGATCTAAAAAAACCCGAGTCTAAGGGTTTGACACACAACCCGGGGGTCCAGAATCCCAAGAGAGATCTGATCGCTGTGCCGTTCAATGCGACACGACTGGGTGGTTTAAATGACGTGTGCGAACTGACAGAATCCGATTGGATTTCCGATTGGGTTAGGCGTTGAAATGACGGATCTAAAAAAACCCCAGTCTATTTTCAAAAGACACCTGGGGGGTCCAAAATCCCAATAGAGATCTGATCGGTGTGCCTCTCACTCCAACACGACCGGGTGGGTTAAATTGACTGTGCGAACTGACGGAATCTGATTTGGATTCCCGGATTGGGTGGGGCGTTGAAATGACGGATCTATAAAAACCTGAGTCTAAGGGGTCAAAACAACAACCGGGGTCCAAAATCCCAATAAGATCTGATCGGTGTGCCGTTCACTCGACACGACCGGGTGGGTTAAATTGACGTGTGCGAATTGACGGAATGCGATTTGGATTCCCGATTGGGTTGGGAATTTGAAATGACGGATCTAAAAAAAGCAGAGTCTAAAGGGTCAAAACACACAACCCGGCGGGTCCAAAATCCCAAATAGGGATCTGATCGCATGTGTTTGTCCGACACGACCGGGTGGGTTAATTGACGTGTGACCTGACGGAATCTGATTTGGATTTCGGATTGGGTTGGGCGTTGAAATGACGGATCTATAAAAACCGAGTCTAAGGGTCAAACACACAACCCGGGGGGCTAAAATCCCATATAGAGATTTGATCGCATGCCGTCACTCCGACACGACCGGGTGGGTTAAATTGACGTGTGCGACTGACGGAATCCGACTTGGATTTACGGATTGGTTTTGGCGTTGAAATGACGGATCACAAAAACCCGAGTCTAAGGGTCAAAACACCACCCGGCGTCCAAAATCCAAATAGAGATCTGATCGGTGTGCCGTTCACTACGACACGACCGTGTGGTTATAATTTGACGTGTGCGAACTGACGGAATCAGATTTGGATTCCCGGATTGGGTTGGCGTTGAAATGACGGATCTATAAAAATCTAGTCTGAAGGGCAAAACACACAACCCGGGGGTCCAAAATCCCAAATAGGGATCTGATCGCATGTCGTTGCTCCGACACGACCGGGTGGGTTAAATTGACGTGTGCGAACTGACGGACATCCGATTTGGATTCCCGGATTGGGTTGGGCATTGAAATAACGGATCTACTAAAAACCAGTTTAAAGGGTGAAACACGACCCGGAAGACCCAAATCTCAAATTGGGATCTGATCGGCATGCCGTTTGCTCCAACACGACCGAGTGGTTTAATTGACGTGTGCGAACTGACGGAATCCGATTTGGATACCCGATTGGTGGGCCGTGGAAATGACGGATCTAAAAAACCAGAGGCTATGGGGTGCCAACCCGGGGGTCGTTCGCTGTGACACGACCGGTGGGTTAAATTGACGTGTGCGAACTGACGGAATCCGATTTGGATTTTCAGATTTGTTGGGCGTTGAAATAAAGGATCTCAAGAAACCGAGTCTAGGGAGTCAGGGTCCAAAATCCCAAATAGAGATCTGATCGGTGTGCCTTTCACTCCGACACGACCGGGTGGGTTAAAATGACGTGTGCGGACTGACGGAATCCGATTTGGATTCCGAATTGGTTGGGGCGTTGAAATGACGGATCTAAAAAAACCCGAGTCTAAGGGATTGACACACAACCCTAGGGTCCAGAATCCCAAAGAGAGGTCTGATCGGTGTGCCGTTCGCTGCCACACACGACCGGGTGGGTTAAATTGACGTGTGCGAACTGACGAATCCGATTGGATTTTCGGATTGCGTTGGGCGTTGAAATGACGGATCTCAAAAAACCCGAGTCTAGGGGGTCAAACACACAACCTGGGGGTCCAAAATCCCAAATAGATTTCTGATCGTGTGCCTCTCACTCCGACACGACCGGGTGGGTTAAATTGACGTGTGCGAACTGACGAATCTGATTTGGATTCCCGGATTGGGTTTGGGCGTTGAAATGAACGGATCTATAAAAACTGAGTCTAAGGGTCAAAACACACAACCCGGGGGTCTAAAATCAAATAGAGTTTTGATCGCATGCCGTTCACTCTCCGACACGACCGGGTGGGTAAATTGACGTGTGCGAACTGACGGAATCCGATTTGATTTCCCGGATTGGGTTTGGCGTTTGAAATGACGGATCTCAAAAACCCGAGTCTAAGGTGTCAAAACACACATCCCGGGGGTCCAAAATCCCAAATAGAGATCTGATCGGTGCGTTCCTCCGACACGACCGGGTGGGTTAATTTGACGTGTGCAACTGACGGATCCGATTTGGATTCCCGATTGGGTGGGCAATGAATGACGGATCTAAAAAAAACCAGAGTCTAAAGGGTCAAAACACACAACCCAGGGGTCCAAAACCCCAATAGGGATCTGATCGGCAAAGTGTTTGCTCCGACACGACCGGGTGGGTTAATTGACGTGCGAACTGACGGAATCCGCTTGGATTCCCGATTGGTTTGCATTGAAATGACGGATCTAAAAAACTAGTCTTAAGGGTCAAAACCATACAACACGGGGGTTCAAATCTCAATTGGATCTGATCGGCGTGCCGTTCACTCCGACAACGACCGGGTGGGTTAAATTGACGTGTGTGAACTGACGGAATCCGATTTGGAATCCCGATTGGGTGGGGCGTTGAAATGACAGATCTAAAAAACCAGAGTCTAAGGGGTTTGACACACAATCCGGGGTTCAGAATCCCAAAGAGAGGTCTGTTGCTGTGTCCGTTCACTGCGACACGACGGGGGGTTAAATTGACGTGTGGGTGAACTGACAGAATCCGATTGGATTTCCGATTGGGTTGGGCGTGAAATGACGGATCTCAAAAAACCCGAGTCTAGGATGTCAAGACACCTGGGGTCCAAATCCCCATAGAGATCAGATCGGTGTGCCTCTCACTCCGACACGACCGGGTGGGTTAAATTGACGTGTGCGAACTGCGGAATCTGATTTGGATTCCCAGGATGGGTTGGGCGTTGAAATGACGGATCTATAAAAACTGAGTCTAAGGGGTCAAAACACACACCCGGGGGTATAAAATCCCAAATAGAGATTTGATCGGCATGCCGTTCACTCCGACACGACCGGTGGGTTAATTGATGTGCAAACTGACGGAATCCGACTTGGATTTTCCGGATTGGGTTGGGCGTTGAATGACGGATCTCAAAAAACCCGAGTCTAAGGGTCAAACACACACAGCCCGGGGGTCCAAAATCCCAAAGGAGATCTGATCGGTGTGCCGTTCACTACGACACGACCGGGTGGGTTAATTTGACGTGTGCGAACTGACGGAATCAGATTTGGATTCCCGATTGGGTTGGACGTTGAAATGACGGATCTATAAAATCTATTCTAAGGGTCAAACACACAACCGGAGGTCCAAAATCCCAATAGGGATCTGATCGGCATGTCGTTTGCTCCGACACGACCGGTGGGTTAAATTGACGTGTGCGAACTGACGGAATCCGATTTGGATTCCCAGATTGGGTTGGCATTGAAATGACGATCTAAAAAACCATTTAAAGGGGTGAAACAACGACCCCGAAGACCAAATCTCATATAGGATCTGATCGGCATGCCGTTTTCTCCGACACGACCGGTGGGTTAAATTGACGTGTGCGAACTGACGGAATCCGATTGGATTCCGGATTGCGTTGGGCGTTGAAATTACGGATCTCAAAAAACCCGAGTCTAGAGGTCAAAACCACAACCTAGGGTCCAAATCCCAATAGAGATCTGATCGGTGTGCCTCCTCACTCCGACACGACCGGGTGGGTTAAATTGACGTTTGCGAACTGACGGAATCTGATTTGGATTCCCGGATTGGGTTGGCGTTGAAATGACGGATCTATAAAAAACCTGAGTCTAAGGGGTCAAACACACAACCTGGGGGTATAAACCCAAATAGAGATTTGATCGGCATGCCGTTCACTCCGACACGACCGGGTGGGTTAAATTGACGTGTGCAAACTGACGGAATCCGACTTGATTTCCGGATTGGTTGGGCGTTGAAATGACGGATCTCAAAAAACCCGAGTCTAAGGGGTCAAAACACCACAGCCCGGGGTCCAAAATCAAATAGAGATCTGATCGGTGTGCCGTTCACTACGACCGACCCCGGTGGGTTAATTTGACGTGTGCGAACTGACGGAATCAGATTTGATTCCCGATTCGTTGGACGTTGAAATGACGGATCTATAAAAATCTAAGTCTGAAGGGTCCAAAACACACAAACCGCGGTTCCAAAATCCCAAATAGGGATCTGATCGGCATGTCGTTTGCTCCGACACGACCCAGTGGGTTAAATTGACGTGTGCAAACTGACTAAATCGATTTGGATTCCCGGATTGGGTTGGGCATTGAAATGACGGATCTAAGAAAAACCAGTTTAAAGGGTGAACCACACGACCCGAAAGACCAAAATCTCATATTGGGATCTGATCGGCATGCCGTTTCCTCCAACACGACCGGGTGGTTTAAATTGACGTGTGCGATCTGACGGAATCCGATTGGATTTTCGGATTGCGTTGGGCCTTGAAATTACGATCTCACAAAACCCGATCTAGAGGGTCAAACACACAACCTGGGGGTCCAAAATCCCAAATAGAGATCTGATCGGTGTGCCTCTCACTCCGACACGACCGGGTGGTTAAATTGACGTGTGCGAACTGACGGAATCGATTTGGATTCCCGGATTGGTTGGGCGTTGAAATGACGGATCTATAAAAACCTGATCCAGGGGTCAAAACACACAACCCGGGGCTCTAAATCCTATAGAGATTTGATCGGCATGCCGTTCACTCCGACACGACCGGGTGGGTTAAATGACGTGTGCAACTGACGGAATCCGACTTGGATTTCCGATTGGGTTGGGCGTTGAAATGACGGATCTCAAAAATCCGAGTCTAAGGGGCAAAACACACAACCCGGGGTCCAAAATCCCAAATAGAGATCTGATCGGTGTGCCGTTCACTACGACACGACCGGGTGGGTTATTTGACGTGTGCGAACTGACGGAATCGATTTGGATTCCCGGATTGGGTTGGGCGTTGAATGTCGATCTATAAAAACCCTATCGAAGGGTCAAAACACACAAACCGGGGTCCAAAATCCCAAATAGGGATCTGATCGGCATGTCGTTTGCTCGACACGACCAGGTGGGTTAATTGACGTGTGCAACTGACGGAATCCGATTTGGATTCCCGGATTGGGTTGGGCATGAAAGACGGATCTAATAAAAACCAGTGAAAGGGTCAAAACACACGACCCGGGGGACCAAAATCTCAAATTGGGATCTGATCGGCATGCCGTTTGCTCCAACACGACCGGGTGGGTTAAATTGACGTGTGCGAACTGACGGAATCCGATTGATTTTCGGATTGCGTTGGGCGTTAAATGACGGATCTCAAAACAACCCGAGTCTAGGGGGTCAACACACAACCTGGGGGTCCAAAATCCCAAATAGAGATCTGATCGGTGTGCCTCTCACTCCGACACGACCGTGGGTTAAATTGACGTGTGCGAACTGACGAATCTGATTTGAATTCCCGATTGGGTTGGGCGTTGAAATGACGGATCTATAAAAACTGAGTCTAAGGGTCAACACACACCCCGGGGTCTAAAACCCAAATGAGGTTTGATCGGCTTGCCGTTGACTCCGACACGACCGGGTGGGTTAAATTGACGTGTGCGAACTGACGGATCCGATTTGGATTCCCGTATTGGGTTCGGCGTTGAAATGACGGATCTCAAAAAACCCGAGTCTAAGGGTCAAAACACACAGCCCGAGGTCCAAAATCCCAAATAGAGATCTTATCGGTGTGCCGTTCACTAGTCACGACCGGGTGGTTAATTTGACGTGTGCGAACTGACGGAATCAGATTTGGATTCCCGGATTGGGTTGGACGTTGAAATGACGGATCTATAAAAATCTAGTGAAGGGTCAAAACACACACCAGTGGGTCAAAATCCCAAATGGATCTGATCGGCATGTCGTTTGCTCCGACACGACCGGGTGGTTAAATTGACGTGTGCGAACTGACGGAATCCGATTTGGATTCCCGATGGGTTGGGCATTGAAATAACGGATCTAATAAAAACGTTTTCTAAGGGTGAAACACACGACCCGGAGACCAAATCTCAAATTGGGATCTGATTGGCATGCCGTTTGCTCCAACACGACCGGTGGGTTAAATGGACGGGGCGAACTGACGGAATCCGATTTCGATACCCGATTGGTGGGGGTGTTGAAATGACGGATCTTAAAAACCGAAGGCTATGGATGCCAACCCAAAGGGGTCATTCGCTGCGACACGACTGGTGGGTTAATTGACTGTGCGAACTGACGGAATCCGATTTGGATTTTCAGATTGGGTTGGGCGTTGAAATGACGGTCTCAAAAACCCGAGTCTAGGGAGTCAAAACACACACCTAGGGTCCAAAATCCCAAATAGAGATCTGATCGTGTGCCTTTCTCACTCCGACACGACGGGTGGTTAAATTGACGAGTGCGAACTGACGGAATCGGATTTGGATTCCCGAATTGGGTGGGGCGTTGAAATGACGGATCTAAAAAAACCCGAGTCTAAGGGGTTTGATACACAACCCGGGGGTCCAGAATCCCAAAGAGAGGTCTGATCGTGCGCCTTTCACGTGCCGACACACGACCGGTGGGTTAAATTGACGTGTGCGAACTGACGGAATCCGATTGGATTTCCGGATTGCGTTGGGCGTGAAATGACGGATCTCAAAAAACCCGAGTCTATGGGGTCAAAACACACAGCCTGGGGGTCCAAAATCCCAATAGATATCGGATCGGTGTGCCTCTTCACTCCGACACGACCGGGTGGGTTAAATTTGACATGTCGAACTGACGGAATCTGATGATTGATTCCGGATTGGGTTGGGCGTTGAAATGACGGATCTATAAAAAACTAGTCTAAGGTCAAAACACACAACCCGGGGCTAAATCCCAAATAGGGTTTGATCGGCATGTGCGTTCACTCCGACACGACCGGGTGGGTTAAATTGACGTGTGAGAACTGACGGAATCTGATTTGGATTCCCGGATTGGGTTGGGCGTTGAAATGACGATCTAAAAAAACCCGATGTCTAGGGGGCAAAACACACGCCCGGGGGTCCAAAATCTCAAATTGAGATCTGATCGGTGTGCCGTTCACTCCGACACGACCGGGTGGGTTAATTTGACGTGTGCGAACTGACGGAATCCGATTTGGATTCCGGATTGGGTGGGCATTGAAATGACGGATCTAAAAAAACCAGAGTCTAAGGGTGCAACCCAACCCAGGGGTCCAAAACCCAATAGGGATCTGATCGCATAGTGGCTCCGACACGACCGGGTGGGTTAAATTGACGTGCGAACTGACGGAATCCGATTTGGATTTCCGATTTGGTTGGGCGTTGAAATGACGGATCTCAAAAAACCCGAGCTAAAGGGTCAAACACACAACCTGGGTTCAAATCTCAAATAGAGATCTGATCGGCGTGTGTTCACTCCGACACGACCGGGTGGGTTAAATTGATGTGTGTGAACCGGGGAATCCGATTTGGAATCCCGGATTGGGTGGGGCGTTGAATGACGGATCTAAAAAAACCCGAGTCTAAGGGGTTTGACAAACAACCCGGGGGTCCAGAATCCCAAAGAGAGGTCTGATCGGTGCGCCGTTCGCTGCCACACGACCGGGGTGGGTTAATTGACGTGTGCGAACTGACGGATCCGATTGGATTTTCGGATTGCGTTGGCGTTGAAATGACGGATCTCAAAAAACCCCAGTCTAGGGGGTCAAAACCCCAACCTGGCGGTCCAAATCCCAAATAGAGATCTGATCGTGTGCCTCTCACTCCGACACGACCGGGTGGGTTAATTGACGTGTGCGAACTGACGGAATCTGATTTGGATTCCCGGATTGGTTGGGCGTTGAAATGACGGATCTATAAAAACTGAGTCTAAGGGGTCAAAACACACAACCCGGGGTCAAAATCCCAAATAGAGGTTTGATCGGCTTGCCGTTCACTCCGACAAACACCGGGTGGGTTAAATTGACGTGTGCGAACTGACGGAATCCGATTTGGATTCCCGGATTGGGTTCGGCGTTGAAATGACGGATCTGAAAAAAACCCGAGTCTAAGGGTCAAAACACACAGCCCGGAGGTCCAAAATCCAAATAGAGATCTTATCGGTGTGCCGTTCACCTCCGACACGACCGGGTGGGTTAATTTGACGTGTGCGAACTGACGAATCCGATTTGGATTCCCGGATTGGGTGGGGATTGAAATGACGGATCTAAAAAAAACCAAGTCTAAGGTCAAAACCACAACCCGGGGTCCAAACCCCAATAGGGATCTGATCGGCAAAGTGTTTGCTCCGACACGACCGGGTGGGTTAAATTGACGTGCGAACTGACGGAATCCGTTTTGGATTCCGATTGGGTTGGGCATTGAAATGACGGATCTAAAAAAATATTTAGTCTAAAGGGTCAAACCATACAACACGGGGTTCAAAATGTCAATTGGGATCTGATCGGCGTGCCGTTCACTCCGACACGACCGGGTGGGTTAAATTGACGTGTGTGAACTGACGAATCCGATTTGGAATCCCGGATTGGGTGGGGCGTTGAAATGACAGATCTAAAAAAACCAGACTCTAAGGGGTTTGACACACAATCCGCGGTCCAGAATCCCAAAGAGAGGTCTGATTGCTGTGTCGTTCACTGCGACACGACTGGGTGGGTTAAATTGACGTGTGCGAATTGACAGAATCCGATTGGATTTCCGGATTGGTTTTGGCGTTGAAATGACGGATCCAAAAAACCGCGAGTCTAGGATGTCAAAAGACACCTGGGGGTCCAAAATCCCAAATAGAGATCTGATCGGTGTGCCTCTCACTCCGACACGACCGGGTGGGTTAAATTGACGTGTGCGAACTGACGGAATCTGATTTGGATTCCAGGATTGGGTTGGAGTGAAATGACGGATCTATAAAAATTGAGTCTAAGGGTCAAAACACACAACCGGGGGTATAAAATCCAAATAGAGATTTGATCGGCATGTCGTTCACTCCGACCGACCGGTGGGTTAAATTGACGTTGCAACTGACGGAATCCGACTTGGATTTTCCGGATTGGGTGGGTGTTGAAATGACGGATCTCAAAAAAACCTGAGTCTAAGGGGTCAAAACACACAGCCCTGGGTCCAAAATCCAAATAGAGATCTGATCGGTGTGCCGTCACACTACGACACCCCGGTGGGTTAATTTGACGTGTGCGAACTGACGGAATCAGATTTGGATTCCCGATTGGTTGGACGTTGAAATGACGGATCTATAAAATCTAAGTCTGAAGGGGTCAAAACACACTAACCCGGAGGTCCAAAATCCCAAATAAGGATCTGATCGGCATGTCGTTGGCTCCGACACGACAGGTGGGTTAAATTGACGTGTGCGAACTGACGAATCCGATTTGGATTCCCAGATTGGGTTGGGCGTTGAAATGACGGATCTAAAAAAACCAGTTTAAAGGGTGAAAACACACACCCGGGGGTCCAAAATCTCATATGGGATCTGATCGTGTGCCGTTTGCTCCGACACGACCGGGTGGGTTAAATTGACGTGTGCGAACTGACGGAATCCGATTGGATTTTCGGATTGTGGGCGTTGGGCGTTGAATTACGGATCTCAAAAAACCCGAGTCTAGAGGGTCAAAACACACAACCCTGGGGTCCCAAAATCCCAATATAGATCTGATCGGTTGCCTCCTCCGACACGACCGGGTGGGTTAAATTGACGTGTGCGAACTGACGGAATCTGATTGGATTCCCGGATTGGGTTGGGCGTTGAAATGACGGATCTATAAAACCTAGTCCAAGGGGTCAAAACACACACCCGGGGCTCTAAAATCCCCTATAGAGATCTGATCGGCATGCCGTTCACTCCGACACGACCGGGTGGTTAAATTGACGTGTGCAACTGACGAATCCGACTGGATTCCGATTGGGTGGGCGTTGAAATGACGATCTCAAAAATCCCCGAGTCTAAGGGCACAACAACACAATCCGGGGGTCCAAAATCCCAAATAGAGATCTGATCGGTGTGCCGTTCACTGCGACACGACCGGTGGGTTAATTTGACGTGTGCGAACTGACGAATCAGATTTGGATTCCCGGATTGGTTGGGCGTTGAAATGACGGATCTATAAAAAACTGAGTCTAAGGGTCAAAACACACAACCCGGGGGTCCAAAATCCCAAATAGAGATCTGATCGGCATGTCGTTTGCTCCGACACGACCGGGTGGGTTAATTGACGTGTGCAAACTGACGGAATCCGATTTGGATTCCCGATTGGGTTGGGCATTGAAATGACGGATCTAAAAAAAACCAGAGTCTAAGGGTCAAAACACACACCCGGGGTCCAAAATCCCAAATAGGGATCTGATCGGCATGTCGTTTGCTCCGACACGACCGGGTGGGTTAAATTGACGTGTGCGAACTGACGGAATCCGATTGGATTTTCGGATTGCGTTGGGCGTTGAAATGACGGATCTCAAAAAACCCGAGTCTAGGGGGTCAAAACACACAACCTGGGGGTCCAAAATCCCAAATAGAGATCTGATCGGTGTGCCTCTCACTCCGACACGACCGGGTGAGTTAAATTGACCTGTGCGAACTGACCGAATCTGATTTGGATTCCCGGATTGGGTTGGGCGTTGAAATGACGGATCTATAAAAAACTGAGTCTAAGGGGTCAAAACACACAACCCGGGGGTCTAAAATCCCAAATAGAGGTTTGATCGGCATGCCGTTCACTCCGACACGACCGGGTGGGTTAAATTGACGTGTGCGAACTGACGGAATCGATTTGGATTCCCGATTGGGTTGGGCGTTGAAATGACGATCTCAAAAACCCGAGTCTAAGGGTCAAAACACACAGCCCGGGGTCCAAAATCCCAAATAGAGATCTTATCGGTGTGCCGTTCACTAGGTCACGACCGGGTGGGTTAATTTGACGTGTGCGAACTGACGAATCAGATTTGGATTCCCGATTGGGTTGGGCGTTGAAATGACGGATCTATAAAAATCTAAGTCTGAAGGGTCAAAACACACAACCCGGGGGTCCAAAACCCCAAATAGGATCTGATCGGCATGTCGTTTGCTCCGACACGACCGGGTGGGTTAAATGACGTGTGCGAACTGACGGAATCCGATTTGGATTCCCGATTGGGTTGGGCATTGAAATAACGGATCTATAAAAAACTGAGTCTAAGGGGTCAAAACACACAACCCGGGGGTCCAAAATCCCAAATAGGGATCTGATCGGCATGCCGTTTGCTCCAACACGACCGGGTGGGTTAAATTGACGTGTGCGAACTGACGGAATCCGATTTCGATACCCGGATTGGGTGGGCGTTGAAATGACGGATCTGAAAAAACCCGAGTCTAAGGGGTCAAAACACACAACCCGGGGTCTAAAATCCCAATAGAGATCTGATCGGTGTGCCTTTCACTCCGACACGACCGGGTGGGTTAAATTGACGTGTGCGAACTGACGGAATCCGATTGGATTTTCAGATTTGGTTGGGCGTTGAATGACGGATCTCAAAAAACCCGAGTCTAGGGGTCAAAACACACAACCTGGGGGTCCAAAATCCCAAATAGAGATCTGATCGGTGTGCCTTTCACTCCGACACGACCGGTGGGTTAAATTGACGTGTGCGAACTGACGGAATCGATTTGGATTCCCGGATTGGGTGGGGCGTTGAAATGACGGATCTAAAAAACCCGAGTCTAAGGGGTTTGACACACAACCCTAGGGTCCAGAATCCCAAAGAGAGGTCTGATCGGTGCGCCGTTCGCTGCCACACGACCGGGTGGGTTAAATTGACGTGTGCGAACTGACGGAATCCGATTGGATTTTCGGATTGCGTTGGCGTTGAAATGACGGATCTCAAAAAACCCGAGTCTAGGGGTCAAAACACACAACCTGGGGGTCCAAATCCAAATAGATATCGGATCGGTGTGCCTCTCACTCCGACACGACCGGGTGGGTTAAATTGACGTGTGCGAACTGACGGAATCTGATTTGAATTCCCGGATTGGGTTGGGCGTTGAAATGACGGATCTATAAAAAACTGAGTCTAAGGGGTCAAAACACACAACCGGGGTCCCTAAATTCCTAAATAGGTTTGATCGGCATGCCGTTCACTCCGACACGACCGGTGGGTTAAATTGACGTGTGAGAACTGACGGAATCCGATTTGGATTCCGGATTGGGTTGGGCGTTGAAATGACGGATCTGAAAAAACCCGAGTCTAGGGGTCAAAACACACAGCCCGGGGGTCCAAAATCCCAATAGAGATCTTATCGGTGTGCCGTTCACTCCGACACGACCGGGTGGGTTAATTTGACGTGTGCGAATTAACGGAATCCGATTTGGATTCCCGGATGGGTGGGCATTGAAATGACGGATCTAAAAAAACCAGAGTCTAAAGGTCAAAACACACAACCCCAGGGTCCAAAACCCCAAATAGGGATCTGATCGGCATAGTGTTTGCTCCGACACCGACCGGGTGGGTTAAATTGACGTGCGAACTGACGGAATCCGATTTGGATCCCGGATTGGGTTGGGCATTGAAATGACGGATCTCAAAAAACCCGAGTCTAAAGGGTCAAAACATACAACACGGGGGTTCAAAATCTCAATTGGGATCTGATCGGCGTGCTGTTCACTCCGACACGACCGGGTGTTAAATGATGTGTGTGAACGAGGAATCCGATTTGGAATCCCGGATTGGGTGGGGCGTTGAAATGACAGATCTAAAAAAACCCGAGTCTAAGGGTTTGACACACAATCCGGGGGTCCAGAATCCCAAAGAGAGGTCTGATCGGTGCGCCGTTCGCTGCCACACGACCGGGTGGGTTAAATTGACGTGTGCGAACTGACGGAATCCGATTGGATTTTCGGATTGCGTTGGGCGTTGAAATGACGGATCTCAAAAAACCCGAGTCTAGGGGGTCAAAACACCCAACCTGGCGGTCCAAAATCCCAAATAGATATCTGATCGGTGTGCCTCTCACTCCGACACGACCGGGTGGGTTAAATTGACGTGTGCGAACTGACGGAATCTGATTTGGATTCCCGGATTGGGTTGGGCGTTGAAATGACGGATCTATAAAAAACTGAGTCTAAGGGGTCAAAACACACAACCCCGGGTCTAAAATCCCAAATAGAGGTTTGATCGGCGTGCCGTTGACTCCGACACGACCGGGTGGGTTAAATTGACGTGTGCGAACTGACGGAATCCGATTTGGATTCCCGGATTGGGTTGGGCGTTGAAATGACGGATCTGAAAAAACCCGAGTCTAAGGGGTCAAAACACACAGCCCGGGGGTCCAAAATCCCAAATAGAGATCTTATCGGTGTGCCGTTCACTCCGACACGACCGGGTGGGTTAATTTGACGTGTGCGAATTGACGGAATCCGATTTGGATTCCCGGATTGGGTGGGCATTGAAATGACGGATCTAAAAAAAACCAGAGTCTAAAGGGTCAAAACACACAACCCAGGGGTCCAAAACCCCAAATAGGGATCTGATCGGCATAGTGTTTGCTCCGACACGACCGGGTGGGTTAAATTGACGTGCGAACTGACGGAATCCGATTTGGATTCCCGGATTGGGTTGGGCATTGAAATGACGGATCTAAAAAAAAATTTAGTCTAAAGGTCAAATACACACACGGGGGTTCAAAATCTCAAATTGGGATCTGATCGGCGTGCCGTTCACTCCGACACGACCGGGTGGGTTAATTGACGTGTGTGAACTGACGGAATCCGATTTGGAATCCGGATTGGGTGGGGCGTTGAAATGACAGATCTAAAAAAACCAGACTCTAAGGGGTTTGACACACAATCCGGGGTCCAGAATCCCAAAGAGAGGTCTGATTGCTGTGGTCGTTCACTGCGACACGACTGGGTGGGTTACAATTGACGTGTGCGAACTGACAGAATCCGATTGATTTCCGGATTGGGTTGGGCGTTGAAATGACGGATCTCAAAAAACCGAGTCTAGGATGTCAAAAGACACCTGGGGGTCCAAAATCCCAAATAGAGATCTGATCGTGTGCCTCTCACTCCACACGACCGGGTGGGTTAAATTGACGTGTGCGAACTGACGGAATCTGATTTGGATTCCCGGATTGGGTTGGGAGGTGGAAATGACAGGATCTATAAAACTTGAGTCTAAGGGGTCAAAACACACACCTGGGGGTATAGAATCCAAATAGAGATTTGATCGGCATGCCGTTCCTCCGACACGACCGGGTGGTTAAATTGACGTGTGCAAACTGACGGAATCCGACTTGGATTTCCGGATTGGTTGGGTGGTGAAATGACGGATCTCAAAAAACCCGAGTCTAGGGGTCAAAACACACAGCCCGGCGGTCCAAAATCCCAAAGAGAGATCTGATCGGTGTGCCGTTCACTACGACCCGACCGGGTGGGTTAATTTGACGTGTGCGAACTGACGGAATCCGATTTGGATTCCCGATTGGGTTGGACGTTGAAATGACGGATCTATAAAAATCTAGTCTGAAGGTGTCAAAACACACTAACCGGGGGTCCAAAATCCCAATAGGGATGATCGGCATGTCGTTTGCTCCGACACGACCAGGTGGGTTAAATTGACGTGTGCGAACTGACGGAATCCGATTTGGATTCCCGGATTGGGTTGGGCATTGAAATGACGGATCTATAAAAACCAGTTTAAAGGTGAAACACACGACCCGGAAGCCAAAATCTCAATTGGGATCTGATCGGCATGCCGTTTGCTCCAACACGACCGGGTGGGTTAAATTGACGTGTGCGAACTGACGGAATCCGATTGGATTTTCGGATTGCGTTGGCGTGGGCGTTGAAATTACGGATCTCAAAAAACCCGAGTCTAGAGGGTCAAAACACACAACCTGGGGGTCCAAAATCCCAAATAGAGATCTGATCGGTGTGCCTCACTCCGACACGACCGGGTGGTTAAATTGACGTGTGCGAACTGACGGAATCTGATTTGGATCCCGGATGGGGTGGGCGTTGAAATGACGGATCTATAAAAACCTGAGTCCAAGGGGTCAAAACACAAACACGGGGCTCAAAAATCCATATAGAGATTTGATCGGGCAGCCGTCACTCCGACACGACCGGGTGGGTTAAATTGACGTGTGCAAACTGAGGAATCCGACTTGGATTCCGGATTGGGTTGGGCGTTGAAATGACGGATCTCAAAAATCCCGAGTCTAAGGTGTCAAAACAACACAGCCCGGGGGTCCAAAATCCAAATAGAGATCTGATCGGTGTGCCGTTCACTACGACACGACCGGGTGGGTTATTGACGTGTGCGAACTGACGGAATCAGATTTGGATTCCCGGATTGGGTTGGGCGTTGAAATGTCGGATCTATAAAAATCTAAGTCTGAAGGGTCAAAAACACACCCAAACGGGGTCCAAATCCAAAATAGGGATCTGATCGGCATGTCGTTTGCTCCGACACGACCAGGTGGGTTAAATTGACGTGGTGCAAACTGACGGAATCCGATTTGGATTCCGGATTGGGTTGGGCATTGAAATGACGGATCTAATAAAAACCAGTTTAAGGGGGTGAAACACACGACCCGGAAGACAAAATCTCAAATTGGGATCTGATCGGCATGCCGTTTGCTCCAACACGACCGGGTGGGTTAAATTGACGTGTGCGAACTGACGGAATCCGATGGGATTTTCGGATGATTGCGTTGGGCGTTGAAATGACGGATCTCAAAAAACCGAGTCTAGGGGGTCAAAACCAACAACAGGGGGGGTCCAAAATCCCAAATAGATATCTGATCGGTGTGTGCCTCTCACTCCGACACGACCGGTGGGTTAAATTGACGTGTGCGAACTGACGAAATCTGATTTGAATTCCCGGATTTGTTGGGTGGGCGTTGAAATGACGATCTATAAAAAACTGAGTCTAAGGGGTCAAAACACACAACCCGGGGGTCTAAAATCCAAATAGAGGTTTGATCGGCTTGCCGTTGACTCCGACACGACCGGGTGGGTTAAATGACGTGTGCGAACTGACGGAATACGATTGGATTTCCGGATTGGGTTCGGCGTTGAAATGACGGATCTCAAAAAACCCGAGTCTAAGGGGTCAAAACACACAGCCGGAGGTCCAAAATCCCAAATAGAGATCTTATCGGTGTTGCCGTTCACTAGGTCACGACGGGTGGGTTAATTTGACGGTGTGCGAACTGACGGAATCAGATTTGGATTCCCGGATTGGGTGGACGTTGAAATGACGGATCTATAAAAATCTAAGTCTGAAGGGTCAAAACACACAACCAGTGGGTCAAAAATCCCAAATAGGGATTGATCGGCATGTCGTTTGATCCGACACGACCGGTGGGTTAAATTGACGTGTGCGAACTGACGGAATCCGATTTGGATTCCCAGATTGGGTTGGGCATTGAAATAACGGATCTAATAAAAACCGGTTTAAAGGGTGAAACACACGACCCGGAAGACCAAAATCTCAAATTGTGATCGGATCTGATGGCATTGCCGTTTGCTCCAACACGACCGGGTGGGTTAAATGACGTGTGTGCGAACTGACGGAATCCGATTTCGATACCCGGATTGGGTGGGGTGTTGAAATGACGGATCTTAAAAAACCAGAGGCTATGGGATGCCAACCCGGGGGGTCATCGCTGTGACACGACCGGGTGGGTTAAACTTGAACAGTGCGAATGACGGAATCCGATTTGGATTTTCAGCGATTTGGTTGGGCGTTGAAATGACGGATCTCAAAAAACCCGAGTCTAGGGAGTCAAAACAACACAACCTAGGGGTCCAAAATCCCAAATAGAGATCTGATCGGTGTGCCGTCACTCCGACACGACCGGGTGGGTTTAAAATGACGAGTGCGGACTGACGGAATAGGATTTGGATTCCCGAATTGGGTGGGGCGTTGAAATGACGGATCTAAAAAAAACCCGAGTCTAGGGGTTTTTACACAACCCTAGGGTCCAGAATCCCAAAGAGAGTCTGATCGGTGCGCCGTTCGCTGCCACACGACCGGGTGGGTTAAATTGACGTGTGCGAACTGACGGAATCCGATTGGATTTTCGGATTGCGTTGGGCGTTGAAATGACGGATCTCAAAAAACCCGAGTCTAGGGGGTCAAAACACACAACCTGGGGGTCCAAAATCCCAAATAGATATCTGATCGGTGTGCCTCTCACTCCGACACGACCGGGTGGGTTAAATTGACGTGTGCGAACTGACGGAATCTGATTTGAATTCCCGGATTGGGTTGGGCGTTGAAATGACGGATCTATAAAAAACTGAGTCTAAGGGGTCAAAACACACAACCCGGGGGTCTAAAATCCCAAATAGAGGTTTGATCGGCATGCCGTTCACTCCGACACGACCGGGTGGGTTAAATTGACGTGTGCGAACTGACGGAATCCGATTGATTCCCGATTGGGTTGGGCGTTGAAATGACGGATCTGAAAAAACCCGAGTCTAAGGGGTCAAAACACACAGCCCGGGGTCCAAAATCCCAAATAGAGATCTATCGGTGTGTCGTTCACTCCGACACGACCGGTGGGTTATTTGACGTGTGCGAACTGACGGAATCCGATTTGGATTCCCGGATGGGTGGGCATTGAAATGACGGATCTAAAAAAAACCAGAGTCTAAAGGGTCAAAACACAACCCCAGGGGTCCAAAACCCCAAATAGGGATCTGATCGGCATAGTGTTTGCTCCGACACGACCGGTGGGTTAAATTGACGTGCGAACTGACGAATCCGATTTGGATTCCCGGATTGGGTTGGGCATGAAATGACGGATCTAAAAAAAACCAGTCTAAAGGTCAAACATACAACACGGGGGTTCAAAATCTCAAATTGGGATCTGATCGGCGTGCCGTTCACTCCGACATGACCCGGGTGGGTTAATTGATGTGTGTGAACTGAGGGAATCCGATTTGGAATCCCGGATTGGTGGGGCTTGAAATGACAATCTAAAAAAAACCAGAGTCTAAGGGGTTTACACACAATCCGGGGGTCCAGAATCCCAAAGAGGTCTGACGTGCGCCGTTCGCTGCCACACGACCGGGTGGTTTAATTGACGTGTGCGAACTGACGGAATCCGATTGGATTTCGGATTGCGTTGGGCGTTGAAATGACGGATCTCAAACAACCCGAGTCTAGGGGTTCAAAACACCCAACCCTGGCGTCCAAAATCCCAAATAGATATCTGATCGGTGGCCGTCTCACTCGACACGCCGGTGGGTTAATTGACGTGTGCGAACTGACGGAATCTGATTTGGATTCCCGGATTGGGTTGGGCGTTGAAATGACGGATCTATAAAAATAGTCTAAGGGGTCAAAACACACACCCGGGGTCCAAATCCCAAATAGAGGTTCGATCGGCTGCGTTGACTCCGACACGACCGGGTGGGTAAATTGACGGTGCGAACTGACGGAATCCGATTGGATTCCGGATTGGGTTGGGCGTTGAAATGACGGATCTGAAAAAACCCGAGTCTAGGGGGTCAAAACACACAACCCGGGGGTCCAAATCCCAAATAGTGATCTTATCGTTGTGCCGTTCACCCGACACGACCGTGGTTTAATTTTGACGGTGCGAATTGACGAATCCGATTTGGATTCCCGATTGGTGGGCATTGAAATGACGGATCTAAAAAAAACCAGAGTCTCAAGGGTAAAACACACAACCTCGGGGTCCAAAACCCCAAATAGGATCTGATCGGCATGTTTTTGCTCCGACACGACCGGGTGGTTAAATTGACGTGCGAACTGACGGAATCCGATTTGATTCGATTGGGTTGGCATTGAAATGATGATCAAAAAAACTAGTCTAAAGGATCAAACATACAACCGGGGGTTCAAAATCCCAAATGGGATCTATCGGCGTGCCGTTCACTCCGACACGACCGGGTGGGTTAATTTGATGTGTGTGAACTGACGGAATCCGATTGGATCCCGGATTGGGTGGGGCGTTGAAATGACGGATCTAAAAAAAACCAGTCTAAGGGGTTTGACAACCAATCCTGGGGTCCAAAATCCCAAAGAGAGGTCTGATCGGTGCGCCGTTCGCTGCCATACACGACCGGGTGAGTTAAATTGACGTGTGCGAACTGACGGAATCCGATTGGATTCCCGGATTGGGTTGGGCGTTGAAATGACGGATCTCAAAAAACCCGAGTCTAGGGGTCAAAACACCAACCTAGGGTCCAAATCCCAAATAGAGATCTGATCGTTGTGCCTCTCACTCCGACACGACCGGGTGGGTAAATTTGACGTGTGCGAACTGACGGAATCTGATTTGGATTCCCGGATTGGTTGGGCGTTGAAATGACGATCTATAAAAAACTGAGTCTAAGGGGTCAAAACACACAACCGGGGGTCTAAAATCCCAATAGAGGTTTGATCGGCATGCGTTCACTCCGACACGACCGGGTGGGTTAAATTGACGTGTGCGAATTGACGGAATCCGATTTGGATTCCCGATTGGGTTGGGCGTTGAAATGACGGATCTGAAAAAACCGAGTCTAAGGGGTCAAAACCACAACCCGGGAGTCCAAAATCCCAAATAGAGATCTGATCGGTGTGCCGTTCACTCCGACACGACCGGGTGGGTTAATTTGACGTGTGCGAACTGACGGAATCCGATTTGGATTCCGGATTGGGTTGGGCGTTGAAATGACGGATCTATAAAAATTTAAGTCTAAGGTCAAACACACAAACCGGGGGTCCAAAATCCCAAATAGGGATCTGATCGGCATGTCGTTTGCTCCGACACGACCAGGTGGTTAAATTGACGTGTGCGAACTGACGTAATCCGATTTGGATTCCCGGATTGGGTTGGCATTCAAATGACGGATCTAATAAAACCTTTAAAGGGTGAAACACATGACCCGAAGGTCCAAAATCTCAATTGGGATCTGATCGGCATGCCGTTTGCTCCAACACGACCGGTGGGTTAAATTGACGTGTGCAACTGACGGAATCCGATTGGATTTCCGGATTGCGTTGGATTGAAATACGGATCTCAAAAAACCTAGTCTAGAGGGTCAAAACACACAACCTGGGGGTCCAAAATCCCAATAGAGATCTGATCGGTGTGCCTCTCACTCCGACACGACCGGTTGGGTTAATTGACGTGTGCGAACTGACGGAATCTGATTTGGATTCCCGGATTGGGTTGGCGTTGAAATGACGGATCTAAAAAACCCTGAGTCTAAGGGGTCAACACACAACCCGGGCTCTAAAATCCCAAATAGAGATTTGATCGGCATGCCGTTCACTCCGACACGACCGGTGGGTTAATTGACGTGTGCGAACTGACGGAATCCGATTGGATTTTCAGATTTGGTTGGGCGTTGAAATGACGGATCTCAAAAAACCCGAGTCTAGGATCAAAACACACAACCTAGGGTCCAAAATCCCAAATAGTGATCTGATCGGTGTGCCTTTCACTCCGACACGACCGGGTGGGTTAAAATGACGTGTGCGACTGACGGAATCGGATTTGGATTCCCGAATTGGGTGGGGCGTTGAAATGACGGATCTAAAAAAACCCGAGTCTAAGGGGTTTGACACACAACCCTAGGGTCCAGAATCCCAAAGAGGTCTGATCGGTGCGCCGTTCGCTCCCACGACCGGGTGGTTAAATTGACGTGTGCGAACTGACGGAATCCGATTTGGATTTCGGATTGCGTTGGGCGTTGAAATGACGGATCTCAAAAAACCCGAGTCTAGGGGTCAAAACACACAACCTGGGGGTCCAAAATCCAAATAGATATCGGATCGGTGTGCCTCTCACTCCGACACGACCGGGTGGTTAAATTGACATGTGCGACTGACGGAATCTGATTTGGATTCCCGATTGGGTTGGGCGTTGAAATGACGGATCTATAAAAAACTGAGTCTAAGGGGTCAAAACACACACCCGGGGGTCTAAATCCTAAATAGAGGTTGATCGGCATGCCGTTCACTCCGACACGACCGGTGGGTTAAATTGACGTGTGAAACTGACGGAATCCGATTTGGATTCCCGGATTGGGTTGGCGTTGAAATGATCTGAAAAAACCCGAGTCTAGGGGGTCAAAACACACACCCGGGGGTCCAAAATCCCAATAGAGATCTTATCGGTGTGCCGTTCACTCCGACACGACCGGTGGGTTAATTGACGTGTGCGAATTGACGGAATCCGATTTGGATTCCCGGATTGGGTGGGGCGTTGAAATGACGGATCTAAAAAAAACCAGAGTCTAAAGGGTCAAAACACACAACCCGGGGTCCAAAACCCCAATAGGATCTGATCGCATAGTGTTTGCTCCGACACGACCGGGTGGGTTAATTGACGTGTGCGAACTGACGAATCCGATTTGGATTCCCGGATTGGGTTGGGTTTGAAATGACGGATCTAAAAAACCCGAGTCTAAAGGGTCAAAACATACAAACGGGGGTTCAAAATCTCAAATTGGGATCTGATCGCGTGCCGTTCACTCCGACACGACCGGGGGTTAAATTGACGTGTGGACTGACGGAATCCGATTTGGAATCCCGGATTGGTGGGGCGTTGAAATGACAGATCTAAAAAAACCCGAGTCTAAGGGGTTTGACAACAATCCGGGGTCCAGAATCCCAAGAGAGGTCTGATCGGTGCGCCGTTCGCTGCCACACGACCGGTGGATTAAATTGACGTGTGCGAATTGACGGAATCCGATTGGATTTTCGGATTGCGTTGGGCGTTGAAATGACGGATCTCAAAAAACCCGAGTCTAGGGGGTCAAAACACACAACCTGGGGGTCCAAAATCCCAAATAGATATCTGATCGGTGTGCCTCTCACTCCGACACGACCGGGTGGGTTAAATTGACGTGTGCGAACTGACGGAATCTGATTTGGATTCCCGGATTGGGTTGGGCGTTGAAATGACGGATCTATAAAAAACTGAGTCTAAGGGGTCAAAACACACAACCCGGGGGTCTAAAATCCCAAATAGAGGTTTGATCGGCTTGCCGTTGACTCCGACACGACCGGGTGGGTTAAATTGACGTGTGCGAACTGACGGAATCCGATTTGGATTCCCGGATTGGGTTGGGCGTTGAAATGACGGATCTGAAAAAACCCGAGTCTAAGGGGTCAAAACACACAGCCCGGAGGTCCAAAATCCCAAATAGAGATCTTATCGGTGTGCCGTTCACTCCGACACGACCGGGTGGGTTAATTTGACGTGTGCGAATTGACGAAATCCGATTTGATTCCCGGATTGGGTGGCATTGAAATGACGGATCTAAAAAAACCAGAGTCTAAAGGGTCAAAACACACAACCCAGGGGTCCAAAACCCCAAATAGGGATCTGATCGGCATAGTGTTTGCTCCGACACGACCGGGTGGGTTAAATTGACGTGCGAACTGACGGAATCCGATTTGGATTCCCGGATTGGTTGGGCATTGAAATGACGGATCTAAAAAAACTAGTCTAAAGGTCAAAACATACAACCGGGGTTCAAACTCAAATTGGGATCTGATCGGCGTGCCGTTCTCCGACACGACCGGGTGGTTAAATTGATGTGTGTGAACTGACGGAATCCGATTTGGATTCCCGGATTGGTTGGGCGTTGAATGACAGATCTAAAAAACCCGAGTCTAAGGGGTTTACAACAATCCTGGGTCCAAATCCCAAAGAGAGGTCTGATCGTGCGCCGTTCGCTGCCACACGACAGGGTGAGTTAAATTGACGTGTGCGAACTGACGGAATCCGATTGGATTTTCGGATTGGGTTGGGCGTTGAAATGACGGATCTCAAAAAACCCGAGTCTAGGGGTCAAAACACACAACCTGGGGGTCCAAAATCCCAAATAGAGATCTGATCGTGTGCCTCTCACTCCGACACGACCGGGTGGGTTAAATTGACGTGCGAACTGACGGAATCTGATTTGGATTCCCGGATTGGGTTGGGCGTTGAAATGACGGATCTATAAAAACTGAGTCTAAGGGTCAAAACACACAACCCGGGGTCTAAAATCCCAAATAGAGGTTTGATCGGCATGCCGTTCACTCCGACACGACGGGTGGGTTAAATTGACGTGTGCGAACTGACGGAATCCGATTTGGATTCCCGGATTGGGTTGGGCGTTGAAATGACGGATCTGAAAAAACCCGAGTCTAAGGGTCAAAACACACACCGGGGGTCCAAAATCCCATATAGAGATCTGATCGGTGTGCCGTTCACTCCGACACGACCGGTGGTTAATTGACGTGTGCGAACTGACGGAATCCGATTTGGATCCCGGATTGGGTGGGCATTGAATGACGGATCTAAAAAAAAGCAGAGTCTAAAGGGTCAAAACACACAACCCAGGGTCCAAAACCCAAATAGGGTCTGATCGGCATAGTGTTTGCTCCGACACGACCGGGTGGGTTAAATTGACGTGCGAACTGACGGAATCCGATTTGGATTCCCGGATTGGGTTGGGCATTGAAATGACGGATCTAAAAAAACTAGTCTAAAGGGTCAAAACATACAACACGGTGTCAAATCTCAAATTGGGATTTGATCGGCGTGCCGTTCACTCCGACACGACCGGGTGGGTTAAATTGACGTGTGTGGACTGACGGAATCCGATTTGGAATCCCGGATTGGTTGGGGCGTTGAAATGACAGATCTAAAAAAAAACCCGAGTCTAAGGGGTTTGACAAACATCCGGGGTCCAGAATCCCAAGAGAGGTCTGATCGGTGCCCGTTCGCTGCCACACGACAGGTGAGTTAAATTGACGTGTGCGAACTGACGGAATCCGATTGGATTTTCGGATTGCGTGGGCGTTGAAATGACGGATCTCAAAAAACCCGAGTCTAGGGGGTCAAAACACACACCTGGGGTCCAAAATCCCAATAGAGATCTGATCGTTGTGCCTCTCACTCCGACACGACCGGTGGGTTAAATTGACGTGTGCGAACTAACGGAATCTGATTTGGATTCCCGGATTGGGTTGGGCGTTGAAATGACGGATCTATAAAAAACTGAGTCTAAGGGGTCAAAACCACAACCCGGGGTCTAAAATCCCAAATAGAGGTTTGATCGGCATGCCGTTCACTCCGACACGACTGGGTGGGTTAAATTGACGTGTGCGATTGACGGAATCCGATTTGGATTCCCGGATTGGGTTGGGCGTTGAAATGACGGATCTGAAAAAACCCGAGTCTAAGGGGTCAAAAAACACAGCCGGGGGGTCCAAAATCCCAAATAAGATCTGATCGGTGTGCCGTTCACTCCGACACACCGGGTGGTTTAATTTGACGTGTGCGAACTGACGGAATCCGATTTGGTTCCCGGATTGGGTGGGCATTGAAATGACGGATCTAAAAAAAACCGAGTCTAAGGGGTCAAAACACACAACCCGGGGGTCCAAAACCCCAAATAGGGATCTGATCGGCATAGTGTTTGCTCCGACACGACCGGGTGGGTTAAATTGACGTGCGAACTGACGGAACCGATTTGGATTCCCGGATTGGGTTGGGCATTGAAATGACGGATCTAAAAAAAACTAGTCTAAAGGGTCAAAACATACAACACGGGGGTTCAAAATCTCAAATTGGGATCTGATCGGCGTGCCGTTCTCTCCGACACGACCGGGTGGGTTAAATTGATGTGTGTGAACTGACGGAATCCGATTTGGAATCCCGGATTGGTTGGGGCGTTGAAATGACAGATCTAAAAAAACCCGAGTCTAAGGGGTTTGACAAACAATCCGGGGGTCCAGAATCCCAAAGAGAGGTCTGATCGGTGCGCCGTTCGCTGCCACACGACAGGGTGAGTTAAATTGACGTGTGCGAACTGACGGAATCCGATTGGATTTTCGGATTGCGTTGGGCGTTGAAATGACGGATCTCAAAAAACCCGAGTCTAGGGGGTCAAAACACACAACCTGGGGTCCAAAATCCCAAATAGAGATCTGATCGTGTGCCTCTCACTCCGACACGACCGTGGGGTTAAATTGACGTGTGCGAACTAACGGAATCTGATTTGGATTCCCGGATTGGGTTGGGCGTTGAAATGACGGATCTATAAAAAACTGAGTCTAAGGGTCAACACACAACCCGGGGTCTAAAATCCCAAATAGAGGTTTGATTCGCATGCCGTTCACTCCGACACGACTGGGTGGGTTAAATTGACGGTGCGAATTGACGGAATCCGATTTGGATTCCCGGATTGGGTTGGGCGTTGAAATGACGGATCTGAAAAAACCCGAGTCTAAGGGGTCAAAACACACAGCCTGGGGGTCCAAAATCCCATATAAGATCTGATCTCGGTGTGCCGTTCACTCCGACACGACCGGTGGTTTAATTTGACGTGTGCGAACTGACGGAATCCGATATGGTTCCCGGATTGGGTTGGGCATTGAAATGACGGATCTAAAAAAAGCAGAGTCAAAGGTCAAAACACACAACCCGGCGGGTCCAAAACCCCAATAGGGATCTGATCGGCATATGTGTTTGCTCCGACACGACCGGGTGGGTTAAATTGACGTGCGAACTGACGGAATCCGATTTGGATTCCCGGAATGGGTTGGGCATTGAAATGACGGATCTAAAAAAACTAGTCTAAAAGGTCAAAACATACAACACGGGGGTACAAAATCTCAATGGGATCTGATCGGCGTGTCGTTCACTCCGACACGACCGGTGGTTAATTGACGTGTGTGAACTGACGGAATCCGATTTGGAATCCCGGATTGGTGGGGCGTTGAAATGACAGATCTAAAAAAACCTGAGTCTAGGGGTTTGACACACAACCCGGGGGTCCAGAATCCCAAGAGAGGTCTGATTGCTGTGCCGTTCACTGCGACACGACCTGGGTGGGTTAAATTGACGTGTGCGAACTGACAGAATCCGATTGGATTTCCGGATTGGGTTGGGCGTTGAAATGACGGATCTAAAAAAACCCCAGTCTAGGATGTCAAAAGACACCTGGGGGTCCAAAATCCCAAATAGAGATCTGATCGGTGTGCCTCTCACTCCGACACGACCGGTGGTTAATTGACGTGTGCGAACTGACGGAATCTGATTTGGATTCCCGAATTGGGTTGGGCGTTGAAATGACGGATCTATAAAAACCTGAGTCTAAGGGGTCAAAACACACAACCCGGGGGTCTAAAATCCCATATAGAGATTGATCGGCATGCCGTTCACTCCGACACGACCGGGTGGGTTAAATTGACGTGTGCGAACTGACGGAATCTGATTTGGATTCCCGGATTGGGTTGGGCGTTGAAATGGCTGATCTATAAAAAACCTGATCTAGAACTTTAATGGAATGACGGATCTAAAAAACTAGTCTAAAAGGTCAAACATACAACACGGGGGTACCAAATCTCAAATTGGGATCTGATCGGCGTGCCGTTCACTCCGACAACGACCGGGTGTTAAATTGACGTGTGTGAACTGACGTGATCCGATTTGGAATCCCGATTGGGTGGGGCGTTGAAATGACAGATCTAAAAAAACCTGAGTCTAAGGGGTTTGACACACACCCGGGGTCCGAATCCCAAAGAGAGGTATGATTGCTGTGCCGTTCACTGCGACACGACTGGGTGGGTTAAATTGACGTGTGCGAACTGACAGAATCCGATGGATTTCCGGATTGGGTTGGGCGTTAAATGACGATCTCAAAAAACCCCAGTCTAGGATTCAAAAGACACCTGGGGGTCCAAAATCCCAAATAGATCTGATCGGTGTGCCTCTCACTCCGACCGACCGGGTGGGTTAATTGACGTGTGCGAACTGACGGAATCTGATTAGGACAAAGATGCTAAGGATTTTTGAAGGCAAGACGTACTATCTGGTGGATTTGGAGGGAAAGATGCTTAAGGATTTTTGAAGGCAAGACTAGAGAATAAGGTTGCTATTCTCATTGAGATTCTCTATGACTCTAGAACTTAATGGAAGTGTATCCACATTCGGGTCTTTCATGAGGGACAAAGCGGTTCTCAAAAGATTTAACTTCACCAATTATGAGCTCCTTTTATTGGTTATGCATTGCAATTCCTTCTAATATCTGCATGCCTAGTTTTATTACTTTTGTTCTAACACTACCGGTTACTTCCAGCTGTGATTATTCTTTTTTCAGGTTGGTTGGTGATGCCCTGCTGCGCTTAATACTAGAGACTCTTGCTTTCATTCTTCATAGACTATGGCTTGTGTAGTCATGATGTTTCTGTCTTTTGTTTTTTCTCTAAGGCGGCTTCTGGTGGAGTGGAAATTATCCACCTTGAGGGATGGTGCACTCTCCCAGAACCCCTGCGAGCCTTGCTATAATCTACAGTATGTGTAGATATAGCTTCTTGTACATTATGCTTCATCCAATACAATTTATGTTTACCTATCAAAAACATATATAAAAACTTGAGTCTAAGGGGTCAAAACACACAACCCGGGGGTCTAAAATCCCATATAGAGATTTGATCGGCATGCCGTTCACGTCCGACACGACCGGGTGGGTTAAATTGACGTGTGCAAACTGACGGAATCCGACTTGGATTTCCGGATTGGGTTGGGCGTTGAAATGACGGATCTCAAAAAACCCGAGTCTAAGGGTTCAAAACACACAGCCCGGCGTCCCAAAATCCCAAATAGAGATCTGATCGGTGTGCCATTCACTAGGTCACGATCGGTGTGGTTAATTTGACGTGTGCGAACTGACGGAAACAGATTTGGATTCCCGATTGGGTTGGACGTTGAAATGATGGATCTATAAAAATCTAAGTCGAAGGGTCAAAACACACAACCCGGGGGTCCAAAATCCCAATAGGGATCTGATCGCATGTCGTTTGCTCCGACACGACTGGTGGGTTAAATTGACGTGTGCGAACTGACGGAATCCGATTTGGATTCCCGGATTGGGTTGGCATTGAAACGACGAATCTAATAAAACCCAGTTTAAGGGTAAACACACACAACCCGGAAGACCAAAATCTCAATTGGGATCTGATCGGCATGTCGTTTGCTCCAACACGACCGGGGGTTAAATTGACGTGTGCGAACTGACGGAATCCGATTTGGATACCCGGATTGGGTGGGGCGTTGAAATGACGGATCTAAAAAAACCAGAGGCTATGGATGCCAACCGGGGAGTCTTGCTGTGACACGACCGGGTGGGTTAAATTGACGTGTGCGACTGACGGAATCCGATTTGAATATTCAGATTTGGTTGGGCGTTGAAATGACGGATCTCAAAAAACACGAGTCTAGGGGGTCAAAACACACAACTAGGGGTCCAAAATCCCAAATAGAGATCTGATCGGTGTGCCTTTCACTCCGACACGACCGGTGGGTTAAAATGACGTGTGCGGACTGACGGAATCCGATTTGGATTCTCGAATTGGGTGGGGCGTTGAAATGACGGATCTAAAAAACCCGAGTCTAAGGGGTTTGACACACAACCCTAGGGTCCAGAATCCCAAAGAGAGGTCTGATCGGTGTGCCGTTCGCTGCCACACGACCGGGTGGGTTAAATTGACGTGTGCGAACTGACGGAATCCGCGGATCCGTTGGATTTCGGATTGCGTTGGGCGTTGAAATGACGGATCTCAAAAAACCCGAGTCTAGCGGTCAAAACACACAACCTGGGGGTCCAAAATCCCAAATAGAGATCTGATCGGTGCCTCTCACTCCGACACGACCGGGTGGGTTAAATTGACGTGTGCGAACTGACGGAATCTGATTTGGATTCCCGTTGGGTTGGGCGTTGAAATGACGGATCTATAAAAAACTGAGTCTAAGGGGTCAAAACACACAACCCGGGGGTCTAAAATCCCAAATAGAGGTTTGATCGGCATGCCGTTCACTCCGACACGACCGGGTGGGTTAAATTGACGTGTGCGAACTGACGGAATCCGATTTGGATTTCCGGATTGGGTTGGGCGTTGAAATGACGGATCTGAAAAAACCCGAGTCTAAGGGGTCAAAACACACAGCCCGGGGTCCAAAATCCCAAATAGAGATCTGATCGGTGTGCCGTTCACTCCGACACGACCGGGTGGGTTAATTTGACGTGTGCGAACTGACGGAATCCGATTTGGATTCCCGGATTGGGTGGGCATTGAAATGACGGATCTAAAAAAAACCAGAGTCTAAAGGGTCAAAACACACAACCCGGGGGTCCAAAACCCCAAATAGGGATCTGATCGGCATAGTGTTTGCTCCGACACGACCGGGTGGGTTAAATTGACGTATGCGAACTGACGGAATCCGATTTGGATTCCCGATTGGGTTGGGCATTGAAATGACGGATCTAAAAAAAACTAGTCTAAAGGGTCAAACATACAACACGGGGTTCAAAATCTCAAATTGGGATCTGATCGGCGTGCCGTTCACTCCGACACGACACAGGGTGGGTTAAATTGACGTGTGTGAACTGATGGAATCCGATTTGGAATCCCGGATTGGGTGGGGCGTTGAAATGACGATCTAAAAAAACCCGTCTAAGGGGTTTGACACACAATCCGGGGTCCAGAATCCCAAAGAGAGGTCTGATTGCTGTGCCATTCACTGCGACACGACTCGTGTGGGTTAAATTGACGTGTGCGAACTGACAGAATCCGATTGGATTTCCGGATTAGGTTGGGCGTTGAAATGACGGATCTCAAAAAACCCCAGTGTAGGATGTCAAAGACACCTGTGGGCGTCAAAATCCCAAATAGAGATCTGATCGATGTGTGCCGTCTCACTCCGACACTGGGAATGGTTAAATTGACGGTGCGAACTGACGGAATCTGATTTGGATTCCCGGATTGGGTTGGCGTTGAAATGACGGATCTATAAAAACCTGAGTCTAAGGGGTCAAAACACACAACGCGAGTGTCTAAAATCCCATATAGAGATTTGATCGGCATGTCGTTCACTCCGACACCGACCGGGTGGTTAAATTGACGTGTGCAAACTGACGGAATCCGACTTGGATTTCCGGATTGGGTTGGGCGTTGAAATGACGGATCACAAAAAACTCGAGTCTAAGGGGGAAAAACACATAGCCCGGCGTCCAAAATCCCAATAGAGATCTGATCGGTGTGTCGTTCACTACGACACGACCGGGTGGTTTAATTGACGTGTGCGAACTGACGGAATCAGATTTGGATTCCCGGATTGGGGGACGTTGAAATGACAGATCTATAAAAATCTAAGTCTGAAGGGTCAAAACACACAACCCGGGGGTCCAAAATCCCAAATAGGGATCTGATCGGCATGTCGTTTGCTCCGACACGACCGGGTGGGTTAAATTGACGTGTGCGAACTGACGGAATCCGATTTGGATTCCCGATTGGGTTGGGCATTGAAATGACGGATCTAATAAAAACCAATTTAAAGGGGTGAAACACACGACCCGAAAGACCAAAATCTCAAATTGGGATCAGATCGGCATGCCGTTTGCTCCAACACGACGACCGTAGGGGTTTAATTGACGTGTGCGAACTGACGGAATTCGATTGGATACCCAGATGGGGTGGGGCGTGGAAATGACGGATCTAAAAAAACCAGAGGCTGTGGGATGCCAACCCGGGGGGTCGTCGCTGTGACACGACCGGGTGGTTAAATGTCATTGTGCGACTGACGGAATCCGATTGGATTTCCAGATTTGGTTGGGCGTTGAAAAACGGATCTCAAAAATTCCGAGTCTAGGGAGTCAAAACACACAACCTAGGGGTCCAAAATCCCAAATAGAGATCTGATCGGTGTGCCTTTCACTCCGACACGACCGGGTGGGTTAAAATGTCGTGTGCGGACTGACGGAATCGGATTTGGATTCACGAATTGGGTGGGGCGTTGAAATGACGGATCTAAAAAAACCCGAGTCTAAGGGGTTTGACACACAACCCTAGGGTCCAGAATCCCAAAGAGAGGTCTGATCGGTGCGCCGTTCGCTGCCACACGACCGGGTGGGTTAAATTGACGTGTGCGAACTGACAGAATCTAATTGGATTTTCGGATTGCGTTGGGCGTGAAATGACGGATCTCAAAAAACCCGAGTCTAGGGGGTCAAAACACACAACCTGGGGGTCCAAAATCCCAAATAGATATCTGATCGGTGTGCCTCTCACTCCGACACGACCGGGTGGGTTAAATTGACATGTGCGAACTGACGGAATCTGATTTGGATTTCCGGATTGGGTTGGGCGTTGAAATGACGGATCTATAAAAAACTGAGTCTAAGGGGTCAAACACACAACCCGGGGGTCTAAAATCCCAAATAGAGGTTTGATCGGCTTGCCGTTGACTCCGACACGACCTGGGGGGTAAATGAGTGTGCGAACTGACGGAATCCGATTTGGATTCCGGATTGGGTTGGGCGTTGAAATGACGGATCTGAAAAAACCCGAGTCTAAGGGGTCAAAACACACAACCCGGGGGTCCAAAATCCCAAATAGAGATCTTATCGGTGTGACGTTCACTCCGACACGACCGGTGGGCTAATTTGACGTGTGCGAATTGACGGAATCCGATTTGGATTCCCGGATTGGGTGGGGATTGAAATGACGGATCTAAAAAAAACCAGAGTCTAAAGGGTCAAAACACACAACCCAGGGGTCCAAAACCCCAAATAGGGATCTGATCGACAAAGTGTTTGCTCCGACACGACCGGGTGGGTTAAATTGACGTGCGAACTGACGGAATCCGATTTGGATTCCCGGATTGGGTTGGTCATTGAAATGACGGATCTAAAAAAAACTTAGTCTAAAGGGTCAAACCATACAACACGGGGGTTCAAAATCTCAAATTGGGATCTGATCGGCGTGCCGTTCACTCCGACACGACCGGGTGGGTTAAATTGACGTGTGTGAACTGACGGAATCCGATTTGGAATCCCGGATTGGGTGGGGCGTTGAAATGACAGATCTAAAAAAACCAGAGTCTAAGGGGTTTGACACACAATCCGGGGGTCCAGAATCCCAAAGAGAGGTCTGATTGCTGTGTCGTTCACTGCGACACGACTGGGTGGGTTAAATTGACGTGTGCGAACTGACAGAATCCGATTGGATTTCCGGATTGGGTTTGGCGTTGAAATGACGGATCTCAAAAAACGCGAGTCTAGGATGTCAAAAGACACCTGGGGGTCCAAAATCCCAAATAGAGATCTGATCGGTGTGCCTCTCACTCCGACACGACCGGGTGGGTTAAATTGACGTGTGCGAACTGACAGAATCTGATTTGGATTCCAGGATTGGGTTGGAGTTGAAATGATGGATCTATAAAAACTTGAGTCTAAGGGGTCAAAACACACAGCCCGGGGGTCTAAAATCCCAAATAGAGATTTGATCGGCATGCCGTTCACTACGACACGACCGGGTGGGTTAAATTGACGTGTGCAAACTGACGGAATCCGACTTGGATTTCCGGATTGGGTTGGGCGTTGAAATGACGGATCTCAAAAAACCCGAGTCTAAGGGGTCAAAACACACAGCCCGGGGGTCCAAAATCCCAAATAGAGATCTGATCGGTGTGCCGTTCACTACGACACGACCGGGTGGGTTAATTTGACGTGTGCGAACTGACGGAATCAGATTTGGATTCCCGGATTGGGTTGGACGTTGAAATGACGGATCTATAAAAATCTAAGTCTGAAGGGTCAAAACACACAAACCGGAGGTCCAAAATCCCAAATAGGGATCTGATCGGCATGTCGTTTGCTCCGACACGACCAGGTGGGTTAAATTGACGTGTGCGAACTGACGGAATCCGATTTGGATTCCCGGATTGGGTTGGGCATTGAAATGACGGATCTAATAAAAACCAGTTTAAAGGGGTGAAACACACGACCCGGAAGACCAAAATCTCAAATTGGGATCTGATCGGCATGCCGTTTGCTCCAACACGACCGGGTGGGTTAAATTGACGTGTGCGAACTGACGGAATCCGATTGGATTTTCGGATTGCGTTGGGCGTTGAAATTACGGATCTCAAAAAACCCGAGTCTAGAGGGTCAAAACACACAACCTGGGGGTCCAAAATCCCAAATAGAGATCTGATCGGTGTGCCTCTCACTCCGACACGACCGGGTGGGTTAAATTGACGTGTGCGAACTGACGGAATCTGATTTGGATTCCCGGATTGGGTTGGGCGTTGAAATGACGGATCTATAAAAACCTGAGTCCAAGGGGTCAAAACACACAACCCGGGGCTCTAAAATCCCATATAGAGATTTGATCGGCATGCCGTTCACTCTGACACGACCGGGTGGTTAAATTGACGTGTGCAAACTGACGGAATCCGACTTGGATTTCCAGATTGGGTGGGGCGTTGAAATGACAGATCTCAAAAAACCCGAGTCTAAGGGGTCAAAACACACAGCCCGGGGGTCCAAAATCACAAATAGAGATCTGATCGGTGTGCCGTTCACTACGACACGACCGGTGGGTTAATTTGACGTGTGCGAACTGACGGAATCCGATTTGGATTCCCGATTGGGTTGGGCATTGAAATGACGGATCTAAAAAAAACTAGTCTAAAGGGTCAAACCATACAACACGGGGGTTCAAAATCTCAAATTGGGATCTGATCGGCGTGCCGTTCACTCCGACACGACCGGGTGGGTTAAATTGACGTGTGTGAACTGACGTAATCCGATTTGGAATCCCGGATTGGGTGGGTCGTTGAAATGACAGATCTAAAAAAACCCGAGTCTAAGGGGTTTGACACACAACCCGGGGGTCCAGAATCCCAAGAGAGGTCTGATTGCTGTGCCGTTCACTGCGACAGGACTGGGTGGGTTAATTGACGTGTGCGAACTGACAGAATCCGATTGGATTTTCGGATTGGGTTGGGCGTTGAAATGACGGATCTCAAAAAACCCGACTCTAGGATGTCAAAAGACACCTGGGGGTCCAAAATCCCAAATAGAGATCTGATCGTGTGCCTCTCACTCCGACACGACCGGGTGGTTAAATTGACGTGTGCGAACTGACGGAATCTGATTTGGATTCCCGGATTGGGTTGGGCGTTGAAATGACGGATCTATAAAAACTTGAGTCTAAGGGGTCAAAACACACAGCCGGGGGTCTAAAATCCCAAATAGAGATTTGATCGGCATGCCGTTCACTACGACACGACCGGGTGGGTTAAATTGACGTGTGCAAACTGACGGAATCCGACTTGGATTTCCGGATTGGGTTGGGCGTTGAAATGACGATCTCAAAAAACCGAGTCTAAGGGGTCAAAACACACAGCCCGGGGGTCCAAAATCCCAAATAGAGATCTGATCGGTGTGCCGTTCACTACGACACGACCGGGTGGGTTAATTTGACGTGTGCGAACTGACGGAATCAGATTTGATTCCCGGATTGGGTTGGACGTTGAAATGACGGATCTATAAAAATCTAAGTCTGAAGGGTCAAAACACACAAACCGGAGGTCCAAAATCCCAAATAGGGATTTGATCGGCATGTCGTTGCTCCGACACGACCAGGTGGGTTAAATTGACGTGTGCGAACTGACGGAATCCGATTTGGATTCCCGGATTGGGTTGGGCATTGAAATGACGGATCTAAAAAAACCCGAGTCTAAGGGGTCAAAACACACAAACCGGAGGTCCAAAATCCCAATAGAGATCTGATCGGCATGCCGTTTGCTCCAACACGACCGGTGGGTTAAATGACAGGTGCGAACTGACGGAATCCGATTGGATTTTCGGATTGCGTTGGGCGTTGAATTACGGATCTCAAAAAACCCGAGTCTAGAGGGTCAAAACACACAACCTGGGGGTCCAAAATCCTAAATAGAGATCTGATCGGTGTGCCTCTCACTCCGACACGACCGGGTGGGTTAAATTGACGTGTGCGAACTGACGAATCTGATTTGGATTCCCGGATTGGTGGGCATTGAAATGACGGATCTAAAAAAACCCGAGTCTAAGGGGTCAAAACACACAACCCGGGGCTCTAAAATCCCATATAGAGATTTGATCGGCATGCGTTCACTCTGACACGACCGGGTGGGTTAAATTGACGTGTGCAAACTGACGGAATCCGACTTGGATTTCCAGATTGGGTGGGGCGTTGAAATGACAGATCTCAAAAAACCCGAGTCTAAGGGGTCAAAACACACAGCCCGGGGGTCCAAAATCACAAATAGAGATCTGATCGGTGTGCCGTTCACTACGACACGACCGGGTGGGTTAATTTGACGTGTGCGAACTGACGGATCCGATTTGGATTCCCGGATTGGGTTGGGCATTGAAATGACGGATCTAAAAAAAACTAGTCTAAAGGGTCAAAACATACAACACGGGGGTTCAAAATCTCAAATTGGGATCTGATCGGCGTGCCGTTCACTCCGACACGACCGGGTGGGTTAAATTGACGTGTGTGAACTGACGTAATCCGATTTGGAATCCCGGATTGGGTGGGTCGTTGAAATGACAGATCTAAAAAAACCCGAGTCTAAGGGGTTTGACACACAACCCGGGGGTCCAGAATCCCAAAGTGAGGTCTGATTGCTGTGCCGTTCACTGCGACAGGACTGGGTGGGTTAATTGACGTGTGCGAACTGACAGAATCCGATTGGATTTTCGGATTGGGTTGGGCGTTGAAATGACGGATCTCAAAAAACCCGACTCTAGGATGTCAAAAGACACCTGGGGGTCCAAAATCCCAAATAGAGATCTGATCGGTGTGCCTCTCACTCCGACACGACCGGGTGGGTTAAATTGACGTGTGCGAACTGACGGAATCTGATTTGGATTCCCGGATTGGGTTGGGCGTTGAAATGACGGATCTATAAAAACTTGAGTCTAAGGGGTCAAAACACACAACCCGGGGGTCTAAAATCCCATATAGAGATTTGATCGTCATGCCGTTCACTCCGACACGACCAGGTGGGTTATATTTACGTGTGCAAACTAACGGAATCCGACTTGGATTTCCGGATTGGGTTGGGCGTTGAAATGACGGATCTCAAAAACCCGAGTCTAAGGGGTCAAAACACACAGCCCGAGGGTCCAAAATCCCAAATAGAGATCTGATCGGTGTGCCGTTCACTACGACACGACCGGGTGGTTAATTTGACGTGTGCGAACTGACGGAATCAGATTTGCATTCCCGGATTGGTTGGACGTTGAAATGACGGATCTATAAAATCTAAGTCTGAAGGGTCAAAACACACAACCCGGGGTCCAAAATCCTAAATAGGGGTCTGATCGGCATGTCGTTTGCTCCGACACGACCGGGTGGTTAATTTGACGTGTGCGAACTGACGGAATCCGATTTGGATTCCCGGATTGGGTTGGGCATGAAATAACGGATCTAATAAAAACCAGTTTAAAGGGGTGAAACACCGACTCGGAAGACCAAAATCTCAAATTGGGATCTGATCGGCATGCTGTTTGCTCCAACACGACCGGGTGGGTTAAATTGACGTGTGCGAACTGACGGAATCCGATTTGGATACCCGGATTGGGTGAGGCGTTGAAATGACGGATCTCAAAAAACCTGAGTCTATGGGATGCCAACCCGTGGGGTCGTTCGCTGTGACACGACAGGGTGGGTTAAATTGACGTGTGCGAATTGACGGAATCCGATTTGGATTTTCAGATTTGGTTGGGCGTGGAAATGACGTATCTCAAAAAATCCGAGTCTAGGGGGTCAAAACACACAACCTAAAAAAGTGAGGTTCTCTCTCTCTAGCTTTCTAGAGAGAGAAGCTCTGAGGAGAGAGAAGGTCTAGTGGGAGTCCGGGTTCCCTCCCCCCGCCTTCCCGGCGGTGGGAGGTCCTCCCTTGGCGGAGCTCCCTTCCGTTAGGGTCTCTCTTCAGTGGTGAGGAAGGATCCCTTGCTTTCTTGAGATCTGAGCCACCTTCCTGGTGGAGCCGATCTCTTGAGGGCTGCCACTGGTTGAAATTCCTTCAACCGGGGTCTACCTTTCCTTCCTCTGGGTCTCTTTGGTGTGATAGAGGTGTTCGTTGGAAGGTGTTTGCTGCTGCTCACACCCTGGTCAACTGCAAGATGGCTGCTGCTTCCTCTTTGGCTGTTGACTCTTCCACCTCTACTAGGCCAGGAAGATCTGTCCAGCGGTCTTCTTCAAGAGGAAAATCGCGTTCTTCATCAAGGTATATGCCTGCGGTCTCTGGGGCCCCTCGCCAATGCAGCCGCATCTCAAGAGTTCAGCTTGGAGTTCATCAACCCCACAACTAGAGGAGACAAGAGATTGTGGTTATGGCTAAGGAAGA